>DWNR01001151.1:0-16034 GCA_018250455.1 Polygonus leo
TAAATTGCTTCACGGAGGATTATGAGGGTGGCGGTGGTACCTCCCCGGTCGAACTATATGAGTTCTACCACCTGGTACTCGACTCGCACTTGACAGATTTGTTACCAACGATGTGTCTAGACACATGATTAATTTAAAATGATAAGCGTAAACAAAACGTAGGAATGAAGTACGGGCCATAATATTTAAATTTTCTTCATATTAACATAATCACGGTCTCGCTAAATAAATTAACGACCGTGCAATATTACTCCTACTAACGAATCTCGAAGCAATCAACTCGAGTGCGTATCTTATCGAGTTTGTCGTTCCAATCACGCACTGATTGGGATAAAGCGGTTGCCGATAAATTGCGAGACTTTTATTCGGGATTTCATTTCTAAAATGCTCGATACGCAATAAATTAAAATGAATGCGAAAGATATTATTGATTTGTTAAAATATAATTATGAAATAGATAATAATTATATTTGTAATTCAATTGAAGACATGGATTTCCCCTTAATATCTCAACTAAGCGCGTATATTTTTGTTTATGAATAAAATAAAATCACTCCAACTTTTATCTAAAACTACTAAAATGGTGAAAAAATATTCTGTGTCATATACATAAAAATAATATACTTTAATTTCGATTTATAATACTTTAATTCTGATTGGATTTAATATAGCAGTAGTGCCGTTATATTTAAAACTCAAAACCTTACCTATTTGTAAAAATAATCTAAGAACTGTCATGAAAGTGTAAATTGTAATTAACAGTAAACATTTATGACTCCCTAACAGCAAACAAAGCATTATATACAAAATAACCAATAATTCTTTTCAACATAAACACTATGCACGTATCAACTCAGATATTCCCATAGCTAGCCACGGTTCTATTAATTTACATCGAGATGAATCACTCCGAGCGCTCCCAACCGGCCATTTCATTAAGTCACCTCGCTGGAATAATTTAATCAGTAGTAGCAAAAGAACGATAAAGTATGATTGATAGCGAATGGTGCAAGATGCAACGATGCAATCGGTCCTCGGTTGTGTATTAGCCGGGCTAATAAAGAATGTACTTGATAATTTCCTTTTGAAAAGTGGTGATTGAGTTTTAGTATGTATGTTTGTGTCCTATTTTAATTCATACAATAAGACGAAATATAATTCATAAATCAGACGTGGTTACTGTGCCGTTACACGTATATCGCACTACAAATTCTAATAGAAGTACCTATAATAATGTTAGTGGAATTGAAAATTGAGATCACTTTCCCGTATATTTTTATCGTTTCTATTGCAATAGTTTATGTACTTTTCTCGAAGAGAACATGATAAATGTCCAACGCAAACGGATTAAAAAATATCTTTTAAATCACATCCCATAGTTATGAAAATTTCAAAATTAGGTTTTTATTAATTTACGTAATGGTAATAATCGATACGCGAGGAATGTTCAGAAGTATGTACTAAATTTACTTTAAAATATTTTTTAAAGTAAATTTAGTACATTCTTATGTAAATAAAATTAATTTATTATACACCTTATACTATTACTTACTTATTATACACCTTATACTTAAATAAAATTAATTTATTTTCTAAAAAATGTTTAATACACATATTCAGTTTAACTGTTTATTGGCGCAGTTTATACGCGTTTTATGTGCGACTTTTTTTTTTACTCGATGGTAGGGGCGATTTTGCGCGAGACAGATTACTTTGTGTTGTTGTTTGTGGAACAATAAATAAGTGAATCTGCTTTTGTACCGAGAACATAAAAATACATTTTAATAACAGTGTATTTTAATTTACATTTTTTGTATTAAATGTAACAAAAGGGATGATTTAACGATTGGCTAGAAGTCTTACTTGTATGGTAAAAAACTACACAAAAAAAATTGGTAAATCATTTTTTCACATTCACTTTTTGAAAACCCTATTTTTATATACTATAATTAACGTCTGAAAACGGAAAAAACCCTTTTTAAATTTATTTTACATAATTCATGAAGTACCATTTTTATTAATATGTTTATTTCACATACTTGTCTGTATATAACATTATTTTGTTTATCACGTCATACTGATTGTGTAAGAACATTTTGGTCTGATTCAGACACGTTTGTATCTTAACTTTTTGACTAGCATCGACTGTATATTAGTTAGTTAGTTAGTAAAGTTGAAGCTAGGAAATGCATTACGTTCGTTCGGTAGTTCGGTAGTGGTCTGGTAGTCTGTAATACTTCAAAGGTCAGATCGTTGTCGCTTCTGGAAGCTCAGTTGCCGCTTCGCGGTCTATTTATAAATTGGAACCGTTTAAATGAACAATTCATGGCGAAGTCCCGTATTATCCCGAGGATAGGGAGTGTTGCGCTAACAAAGCATGAGAATTTAGCGCGAATTTCTGTTATAGCGAGGGCGTGGAATATTGAAATCAATTTATTCAAAAACATTACCCTCCTCCTGACGCACTCGGGTAAAATAGACGAGAAAATTCCGTACGATTCTCTCTAAGTACGCTTGGAGGGGTGTACAGGTACTACCATATATCGTCTGTCTTCTCTCATGATGAGCAGAATTTGGATCATAGTCCACCGCGGTGTTCAAGTGCGATTTGGTAGAGTTCAAACACCCTTGAGTCTTTTTTGACCATCCCTTAGGCGAGGTGTGAATTTTGTCACGATGTTTTTCTATTCATGTTGTTTATCATTCTATGTTGTTTATTTTGTCTTTCAGGACCAAAACAGAAAGCCTAACACTGCTATCTGCTTAACCTACCTTTAATAATAACTTTAAAACTTATAACTCACCTGTCTAAGCACTTTGGTATATTTAATTAACTTTCTTATCCAAAATTAGGCATCCATAAATTAAACGTAACATCATAATCGAAAGCTGTAAATTGTTACCGTCTATCAATTATTTGCACCTGCTGTGGCAGCCGTCACTGGGCGTTATATAAAAATTATAATTTTTACAATAATGTTTAATAGATCACTTAATATATTGTATATTTTGCTTATAAAAAAGCATTGCGAAATGAAGCAAAGTACATTTATCAAGCAGAAATTTAGCTTAAAACATTGGAAGTAATTTTTACGAAATTGACATAAGTTGAATATTTTGTAAGATAAACGTATAGGCAAATATATATGGTTCCCTAGTTAATCTGTTCCCTATTCAATAAATCTATAATAATGATTCAAAATTGGCGAAGATGATGCGTGATATATTTAAATATATAATTAATTAATAACGTACTTTACCTTAAACCTCCTTTTCATGACCGTTAAAAAAGGGTTCTAAGGATAAGTAATTCAAAATTTGATGCATCATGATATTTTATTATTAGGACTTAATCAATTAAAAATATAAATGGCGTTTTAACATTTTGTACATTACACTCTAATCTAGGCATGTCGTAAGCACAAAAAATAAACTAACCATAGAATATTATCAATGAAAAATAACTTTTCATTCGTACTTTGTAAAAGCAATCACAATTATGCTGCTAAAAGTGGCTTTATAAATCAATATCCCTTGAGATTACAAAATTTTATGCAGGAATTTAAAAAGTTGACGGTTGAGCGTGTCAGTAAATGATAAGGGACTATTAGATGCAATCAAATTTGAACTCATTCCCTCAGTTATAAGATCGTAATTTCAACGAACAGTGATACCATTCTAAATCATTTTAACGTAACGACAGTTCCAAAAGTACTTAACGTTTTAATTCATTTCATGTTGCCGCAACTGATAATGTCCGCCAGATTATCTACTTGGTTGATAGTGCACTTCTTTTTAATTATGATCTCATAACGCATCAGTATCTTCTGTTTGGGAGAGACATCTCAGACATTTATACACCTACGTGAGATACTGTTTCAGTTTTCTTTAGTTCGCAAGTGCTATTTGTATTTGACCTACCTATATTAATATAAATAAATACATTATTCTAATTTGTACGAACTTTGGTTTTTCTTCCGGTCATCACAATATCGTCTTGTACTATTCTGCAACATTTCTTATTTATGGTTAAATAATAATAGCTCTTAGTGACATTGGTAACAAAATAACATAATTATTTACTAAACACAATTATTCATCTACATTATATAGATAATCATAAGATTCTACATGATTTATTAAAAAAAATCCGTAGCAAAACCAATCGATGCAAAATCTTATGATGCATTTCAACCAATTTCAATTTGCATCAAGTATTTTGTACACAAAAAGATCATAATAAATCAATATGATACGGATGGCCATTGCCAAAGGAAATTGCAACTGATTTAAAAATATGTATCTAAAAATATAACTCGATGTTGATAGCCGATCAATGCAGGTTCGTGACAGAACGTCGTAATGGTCGACCCTCATTTGTCAACGACAAATCGGCTACTCGATAATAAATTATATATTTATAAAGAACGATTATTGCTTTTAAAATATTCAAGTCATACCTAATTACATGATAATCAAGGAGTTGATTCGATAATTTAACAAGTGTAATAGGAATATAGTTAAAATAATTTTTTGTCAGTTGATCAAAAATATTAATAGTAACCTATTAAAGTAAAAAATCACTAGAGAAAATTATTTTATTTATGCTTATGAAATCGAAAAATAAGACATTTAAATTTTTTTTCTTTAAATTAACTTATCAAACATACTCATTTTGTGGTATTTGATTTATATCTTAAAATTAATATTTAGCAATCGTACCTACTGACTTGAATTTAGACCACTCAACATTAATGAGGTCTAATTTCTGTAGACGCTCAAAAACCGTTTATCGGACATTTTTAGTACTGTACTTAATATTTATATCGCTCTAAATACTCCAATCCGATTCTCTCGTATTCAAATCGGGTCAGACCCATAATGGAGGTGCTCGTGACAAAACATTATCAGCGTGTCATCACAGCATCTGTCATTACAAGGAAGCTAAACTATTGCAGATGTGTTTTTTACGGTTTTTTATAAAACAATATCTGGTCATTACGCCGCACTCAACTGAACCGGAAAATGGTAAACTATACGCTTTTGTAAGAACGCCGCCACATTGTTGCGTTTTTTGTGTTCATTTCTTATGCAGGTGGTACGAGTATGACTCGGGATGTGTCATGCCTAGATCGCACCAAGATAATTGTGTTTACTTTAGCTAAGTAGGTACTTAGTTTGAAGCGTTAAATATTTCAAAAATTCAAATAATGATGCAGGTTTGTTTCATAAACACCTTGTTTAAAAATAGTCAAGAATGCTTATTTGAAAAAATTACATCCAATGTAATACCTTAATAACGTGTTTTTCTAATCCTATGTATACTATTTAGCTACTGAACTTTATTTTAATTAAATACATATTAAGAATTTTCAATTTTATTTTAAAATTGCCATAAAACGATGTAATTTTCAACTTGATAGTATTATTCATAAACCCTTATTCTCAGAGGTTACAATTTTTTGTTCGACTACAAATACTTATAAAGAGAATCTTTTTTATTTAGGTCAATCTCAAATGCGCATGATATAAACAACTGACCATCAAGTGAGCGGCAGACGGTTGCTACTTCTATTCTAAACAAAAAAAAAACAATACAACAAGATAATGAGATGTGGCCTCACCTTTACAAAAAAAGTAAAAAATAAACAAAATGGCGTCGCACACGCGTTCGTGCTGATTAAAATGAATTATGATTGTTAGTGATACGCCATTGGTTATTATTTGTAAATCAAGTGCATTGTTGAGAATATTACTTCGGTGTAGCACGCGATCTTTGATGGCACTTTGATACTTTTAAAATAGCGGCAAAAAGCTGCGCATACGCAGCGCATAAATTGTTAGTTGCGAGCAAAAAGATTACGCCCGGTAATGTATGACGCATGTGTAATAATCATTTTAATTTTGGTTGTATGCATGATTGCTAGTAGCAATTTATGTATACCTATAATAAATAATAGGTATACATATTATTGCGGAATATACATCGATTTATGCACCAGTTTTATGTTAAGTAACAACTTTATAGGCTAGGCTGGTGTACCTGTTGATCACATTATTTAGTTGATTACTAAAACTAATGATATACACAATCATTTGTTTTTATATGTAAAATCTTCATATATTAAAACACTACGTCACGATATTTCTTTATAAATAAAAGTAAGGTAAAATTTACGAAAAGACATAACAGATTTTAATCTGTTTTAATGCAACATCTCACCGGGCCTAGTAGGTAAGTCGTACTAATAGTTCTCCTTAATCTCATTGTGATTTATCCCAACCATTGTTCTATAATGTCGGTACCAATTCTAATATCACATTTTCTATTATTTAGTGAAATACGTTGACCGGAACAGTTAGAAAATGATTAACCCACCCTCAATACGACCAGTACCAAGAACACATAAGTTCTCAGTGCCTTTCGCGGATCGAGGCGTTTAATCATAACCAACACAATGCCCTGTATTTCTCCCATATACGTAGAAGGGCCACAATGTACTGACTGTTTACGCTCCGATGGAAAATGTATGAGGCTGGATTTATGATAGCCTGGTACTGTTTCGCATGATTTGCTCCGCGACTATGGAGATTCTTTGGCGTAAGATTTAGATTTTGTGTTAGGTTAGGTATTTGAAATATTCGTTTCCTACTATTTATGTGTCTCTATGGTCGTTTTTGTGTTAAACATCTACCAAACTAAGGACTATATTCTTGATTACTCTATATAATTGATTACTAATTGAATCTTCAATTTAAGACAAAACGTATCAAAGTAGTAAATAAATAATATATATTTATTTTTCTGTTACTAAAGATGATATTAATATTTTAATCATAGACTTGAATTTATTATAGTTCAATTGATTCTTCTATACATTTTATGTTTCCTCAAGAAGTTAAATTGAATTCATCAAATCAATTTCTAAATTAAAAAGTTTTGATCACTGCCGGCTAGTTACAAATTATTTTCGTTAATATGGACATGTTTCTCATCGTAAAACAAGAAACGTTATTCAAATGTCTCTGGAAATCGAAAATCAATATGTACGCCATTATACACATTTATTTCAATCACCGTCTACTGTCCTTGTGTCAAATGATCTCGTTTATTTCTCGCTGACGATAAATAAATATTCAATCGAAATTTATATTACGGCAATCAGAACTAACCATCAAATAAAGATCTATTCAAACTAATACATACTGACCGCGGGGAAACGATAGCATCGTCTTTGGTTCTAAGGCTACGCTCAAACATACGGTTGTAAGATTTTAAACATTTTAATATCGATTTCATGAACTATATTTATAACCTGACTTGAAATAAATATCGTGAATCAATTATTTTTTACTTAGACGTTTAATCAAAGTGTTTCTGCTTGATTGAGACTACTTGTCTAAGACGCTTATTGTTAAGATAAATATTATTGATATTATCGTTCCTAAAAGTAATATTATACAAAAGCTGTAAATTTTTTTGTTAACCTTTTGATTAAAACATATTTTCAATACGAGATATCACACCACTTGCCCATATCCATGAGCTGAGCGTTTTCAAACCGCTTATCATATTCGCTTTAGTCCGAACAAGTCTTTATACAGTAATCAAACAAGTCGTAATGTGCAAGTCTGTAGTTTGTAGTTATTCCATTTGAAAGTCAACTTCAATAAATATGTTGATTGACTTCCTGTTGTATATCAGTCTACTTAATTCTGTGGTTCTTTTGGATGTGTGTTTTGCTTGTTATCGTAAATAATAATTAATTGTGTTCTGGTAGCTAATACCGGTTTTAGAATTGCTTTTAATGTATGAAATATATCAGATGAAGGAACAGAATATTTTACGTTACAAGCTTTATTCTTCGAATCTGCCGACACATATTTTCTACTATTTTCACCGTTTCCTTACATTAAAATACCTTTGGTAACCTACTTTGCTGGTTAAGTATAGCCCTGAATGGGCTAAAAGTATTAAGGTATCGAGTTTATTCTTTGCCGCACTTGATCCAGAGTGCCAAAGACGGTAAATCGTATATCACACTATAAAAAAATCTCAACACCTTATTCCCAAGCTGTCCTGTGTTCTGGTTCGAGGTGTGCGATAAAGTGGATATGATTACTTGTCTTCGGATGAACTGTAAGATCATTTCCTACTGGCTCGTTAAAATGGAAATTAAATTTCCTAGTACCTTCAAAGTTGGATATCCTTTGAAAAACTCTTAGGGTGGAACCATTATTTATAAACGACTCCAGACTCTCATTAGGCTATCAGTCCTAATAACATATCATAATCATTGGGCGATAATTATGATCACCCAAAAAGCTTCTCAGCAATTAAAATTTAAAATTCAACATGTACATAAGAACGCTATAAGGCAGGTGCGAGGCACACCACAAGGCTCTATAGGTACCTTTAATGAGATTATAAAAACAGTATGGCGCCGTCCGCCATGGAACTCTTTTTGCTTTACGCGTATGAATAATCAATTGACGGCATACTCAAATGAGGGTAGTCATCATTTTGAAATTGCAAATGTGCGACACGGCACAGGAAAAAAATAATGAAGGTAAATAAAAAGGTGTTTGTTTGTGATCTTCATAATGATATTATTTTCCTTTGTAATATTCCGTCATGCTGTTTAAAGTAGATGGAAACCACACATCTCCATGAAACTTAATCATATTTGTTTTCCAGTCGTAGAAACAGCGTCAATGTATAACTTGATGGCGTCATCGCAGTGATACAGATATTTTTCGAAAATATTTCCTAGATCGTAAAAAGGGTGGTATTTCGTAAAGTCGTCCATAGGAGTAGCTAGCTGCATACATCGCCATAATTTTTGCGCTAACAAATTCATATCTCTTGAATATAAAGATAAATCTCTTTGTTCTCAACCTATTAGTCATTATAATTTTTATAACACAATAATAGCGTTAATAAATATTATGTTTTTTGAATGGGTATAACTTAATGGGTACAAAAAAGCCTGAACAATACAAACCAGAAGCAGATATGTGAACGTTTTGCATGCCGACACGCTAGTCGAACTTGATTCAACCAATCTCCTTGACTCCTCGTTAGTCAGTAGCATGAGTGCAAGTGATAGGAGAAAAGAGATTTATGCACGTACTTTGCAACATGATGATCGATCATTCAATATACAGCTTGGTGATTTCTGTCTAGTAGTAGTAGAAATAATTGTAGATTATGGTTAGGAGATACCTATTACTGAACGAAAATCACAATCCCGTTCTTTTCTATCAACAAAGGGTTCTAAGAATAGATTTTTAATCACATTACATATTAAATGCGTGTTTCGTTATTATGGCTACAAAACAGGCATTCTACATAAATTGGATCATAAATGGATTCCTACTCCTAAGAATTAAGCTAAATACGGAACTAGAACTGAATATAAAACAGGACAGCGTTAACCTGCTGCTTCTGACAGTATAAGTTCGAAATCAAATACTTAAACAACATCATTATAGAGCTCCACAATAAAATAGCAAAAAATAAATGAGCTTGTATTTAATTTTGCACCGTAAAAGTATTGCACCGCTAAGGTCTGTGACGTAGACCAGTGAGGAAATTTCTTTGTGTGGCCAGCAATTGTGTGGACGGTGTCCATCTGATGACTCGCACGTTGACAACTAACAAATAACGAACCTCTAACGAGTTACTGACGGGCGAGCGTCGGGTGACGTAGGAACTGACGGGTGAGCGGGTGACATGCAAAGGCGATTGGGACAATAAAATGGATGAGGCAACGAGCAAAGGCAAATGTTTGCTTACAAGCAACAAGCTTGACTTACAAATAAGTCATGAGGCCTTTCACTCATATTAGAGCGGGATTTTTTAGCCCAGAAAGTGTAAGCACTGGTAGAATTAATTCGTATATTGTCACCTAAAAGTTTACGAGCTTCTGACAAATGACGAATCGAGTGACATGCTTAGGTAATTGGAACTAAACAAACAATGTGAAAATGTCAGGACGAGTTGATGCGTTTTATAATAAAAATCCTACTATTTTAAAGCTTGGTAACATGAACTGCGAGCTAAACTAATGGACAACCTAATCAAAACACATTAATGAATGACTAAGAAGTAATAAGAGGGAATATACTGGCTCAATATCACTTGAACACAATATAAATCGATTGAATACAAGTGTTAGTATTGTCAATCTAAAAGAACTATAAAAATCCAACCTCAATTCAAATGCTAAAGGAGCAAGTAGCAATTGAGGTAAATACGCAAAAAGTGAACCTAACCCGAACACTACAGCCGCTCCGCATTCCATGGCAAGTCATTGGCATATATCAGGCTATTGTACAGTCCTCCATTATTCAACTTTCAGTCCCACTGCCCGCTACTATGCTGTTGACAGCTGGAAAGAAGAATGCCTGATCCATCAGGACCTGTCGATGCTGTCGTTTCGAGGATAGGGGGTATGTTATTGCGTCAAGACCGTCCAATTAATTAAGCGACTGAGACATATCTCCGCTTCCTTAAAATGCGAAGATTTCGCGTTTAATTCGATTACATCGTACATATATAAAAGATGTTACTTTCGTACAAGCGAAATGTTTTGCATTATGTTTCTTAAAATGCATTGTACGTTTATCTACGATTTGGGTCTCTTCAAACAAAGGGCAATCAGAAGATATTTAAAGTCGCTGATGTGTTAGATACTCTACTGGTGTGGCAAATGTCCATTGACTAAAGCTACTTTTTAGCAGGGGTATGGTCTGTCTTATACCGTTGATCTTAACATAGTCAAAAAAAGCACAGAAAATATCATCTTGCCTTAGATGTGCCATCTGTCAAATACCCCCTTGGTTATATTAAACAAAACGTGACCGGTAACCACATCTCTCTTATCAAGGAACAAGAACTACTTTATGGTTTTAGAGTGGCGGTCCTCTCCTGGTCGATCATACCACCACGTAAGCTAACAGCAACAATAGTAAACACACCGGTCATCTCATATAGCGTGGGTTCACACACGACCGTGTGAACCCACGGTTGGTTGGCTCCGGCGTCTTCAGTATCGTCTTGTTCAGACACGGTTCCTTGGGTCCGTGGGAATGGTGGATATTCGGGGATCTGCATCGAGAACAATATCGTGTTCTCAATTGGATATTAATTGATTGTGACGTGAAATGTTTTGGATTCGGTGTGCGAAGTTGGTTGTGGAGGTTAATTGGAATGTGAAATGTTGTGTTTTCTAATTACGATTATATATACTCTGTACTTCATTTAAATGTATTTCTGTACTTCTTATTGAAATTACACAATATAACTCAAAAAGAAGAAAGAAAAAAAAAAAAATAAAATATCTGTTCTATGGGTCTCAATGATAAGTTTCAACTTAAGTAAACCTAACGGACTCAAGTGTCGTATTGGAATCTAATGTTTTCAAATGTTATAACTTAATATTTAATCAACGCTTTCATATTAAACAAATAACAATAATTATCCTTTAAAAGTCAGAATTTTCCATCTGTCTCATCTCTTCTTAAAAGTTTAATGTATGAGTACCAAAAAAATTCTAATCTAGCTTTATACAACCCGACCCTTAAACTGATCTCTTGAGATTGAAATTTAAGGTCTCAAACTAATGACAGAGAGGCCTGCAGCACTAGGCACTAGAATTAAAAATTATAATTCATTTATATTTCTCTTTCCAGTTCGTTCATCTTACTTATACTTATATTGTATTTTCTTCTTTTCTTCGGTTCCTTTTTAGTATGAGAAATTTTATTTCAAAATGAAAATACCGTAACCCATAACAAATTCTTCGATATACGCACTGGAGCACAAATCAAGGGAAGTTGGTGACCGATCAGGCCGTCACAGTGCCTGACCACTGATGTTCCCACGTTGACCTGACCCGGTAATTTATTGCCCCCAGTGCAGGTGCGCCTTAAGGAACTGGCTAGGGATGTCACACTTTACAAGACGTTTATGTAAGTTATTTAATTTTGCAAGTGAGAAACGAATAAGAACGTGATATTTTATAAATTTTGTTATGTAGGTTTTTATTATGTGTACTGATTTCATCGAATTATTATTAGTATGTAATAAATAAAAGTATAAAATCTGGTAGAAAGCGACCTTATGAAGAAATGAAAGGAATGTATGAAACGTATATGTAAGTAAGTAACAGTAAAGAGTGATAATTTTATTGGAATTATATTAATTTTAAACTTTATTATTTTATATCAGAGTAAACGATTTAATTTAAAGTTTTATATACACAGTATAATAGATTTATGTGCAAATTGACAATCTAGAAGTAAGTACAAGAAAATAAATAAAAGAAAACATCTAAAGACCAGCCTTGCTCCCATTTACAAATAACTTGTATGTGATTTTCTTAAGTCGTGGACACATGAGGTCATAGTTAAGTAAAAACCGAGGGGCGTTATGGGAAGTGAGCACAGTAACATCACCATATAATGCACAAGCTTATGTAATGCACCATATAACGCACAACAGTAGTATGTAGCTCCCTGGTGGTAGAACCTGAGAGGAACTACCGTCGCCTTAATTATCCTCCGTGAAGCAATTTATTGTGTTTCAGTCTTGGACAGGCGTGGTTGTCAGCTACACTTACACGAGGTGAACATCTTAGTCCTGAGGGACAGCAACGCATCTGTGATGAACTTCAGGTACAATTTAATCGTACGAGAAGTTGATTACAAATGTCCATGGATGACAGTGACCATTTACCATCATACTTACCATCAAATGGACTACATGCTCGTTTGCAACCTTAGTACGATAAAAAGATATACCATTTGATATCGTTGGTTTTGGTTTATCCTTTGTATAGCAATTTTGACAACAAAAAAAGAAAGAAACCACCGAATGTACAACCCTGCGCCCACTTACAAACTTGTGATTTTCTTAAGTCGTGGACACATGAGGTCATAGTTAAGTAAGTAAAAACGGAGGGGCGTTATGGGAAGTGAGCACAGTAACATCACCATATAATGCACAAGCTTTACCGACAGTAATATACCATTTGGAATATATTATAATCAATTACAATGGATAATTAACTTGGGTTGCCATGATTTTATGAAAATTACGCGTATGAGCCAAACAATCAGAGTTTTTGTTTTTCTTTTGTATTATAATTTAATTTGCGAATTATTTTTAATTGAGATATATTTCATTATGATTATGGGCTGGGATTGTGGTTATTATGATTAGGTCCTTGTGTGATAATAATTTATTGTACTTTTTGTTATGATATACCTACCAAGAATTATCATTACTTAGAACATTATTTTAGTCACTCAACGTGATGAACCAGCCAGGGTTTTGGAAACTTATCCATCGTATATCAATTGACGACGATTTGCAAACTTTTTCTTACTACACTACACTATGTGGTAGAACTCATGTAGTTCGACCGGGGAGGTCCCACCACCACCCTCATAATACTCCTCATAATAAACTTAATTGTTTTGTATATTTCGGTGAGTTGGTTCGGTGTCTACTCATTCATCTCATTTTCTATAAAATTGATGTAAATACAAAAACAATGAAACAAATACAACACTGACTTCATGAGTTAGATAGTTTTGAAATATTTAAAAGCGAAAAATTGTTTAATAATTTATAATTTTGATGGATTTAATACATTGACCTTAGTAGTAGTACATATATATTGTCAATATTAGGCGTAAAAGAATGGTTTAAAAAAGTATGTACGAATGCCATGAGTGAGTCATTTGATTTTATGATCTATTTTTAAAACACTTCTATAAGAGTTTTATTACGAGAAATATTGATTATGTAATCTAAACGTAGTACACTTATTATCATCACGACTTTAACCGCTCAATTAAGTACCGCAGATAAAGGACTTAATAGGGCACAGCCATCACGGAAACCAAACTCCGTGTTTGTTTCAGATCTTCTGAAAAAACGCAATTAATATCATAATGTAATGCAAAAGGATACGGAGGTATGTGAATTATCTTAGAAAAAAACTGTAATGGCACCATTGTCTCATCAAGGATAACGCGTTTTTACGCCATTTCGCAAAACTATTGTGTGGTGATGTGTAAGATGCCGTGATTGAGAAAAATAGTGGTTATCAAAACATTATTTACAATGATTGGCAGGTGTATACGGAACTGTGTTTATTGGCGTTAATAGCTCCTTATATACTTAGTTACAATAAGGAGATCTACTTATCTTGTATTACACTAGCTGTCCCCGCAGTTTGGCTTTGCAAAGGATTTTATTTCAATGAAACCACTACTCATAAATAAAGTAACATAAAGAAGACCGCAGGAGTGTAGGTAACTTTGACCTATAATTTGGAATCATTCAGTATTCTAAATCTGTAAAAGTTGTTATTTTGTCTTTAAATTTCTTACTTAGTTACGAGGACAAACCACCTTAATATAACAAGAGTCATAAAAATCAGTTTACAAAAGACGATGATATCGCATAAATCAAAATCATTAATTGACTTTTGTACGTCCATTAACAAATATTATTAGGCTCATGAGACCTAACCTATAATAATATGTTATATATTTTTATTCCAATAATTAATTTATTAGCCAATCATGTATTCACGATTTCGCAGAAACCATTGCTAATAAACAACTGCTACGAGGAGAAACGTGCATGGTACCGATCCATGTACACTGTACAGGGTCTAAATCCTAAGGTCATCTTCACATACGAAATTTTGATCAAACCGTACCGACTTGATAATTTATGGGTAAAACAAGAAACATAGATTTGCAGCGTACAATTAGCTCCCATACCATTGAATGGTGTCAAAAAACAAATCGTAACTTACTAATATTTTTTCCACGCTACGTACGTCATACTCATACACAACCTACGACCCGAGTTCTCACGTCCACGGTCCAAAGACCATGATTTTTCTGCCCTGCTGGTCACGACCACGTAAGCACCCCACTTAACCCTGTTCATTTTGTTGCAATAGCGTTAAATTTTCTTTGTTTTCAAATGTGTCTTCAGAATACGTAGACAACTTTTGCGTAGGCTTATAATATAATATATTTAAATATAATTTATGTACTTTCTAAGATTCCTTTAGTTATTGCGACATTACGAAGGATTTTTTACGCTTATCCTTTCTTATTCCATCAAAAAGGTATTTTATTGTGTTTAATTAAAACGCTACGTTTAATACCTTTGGAATATTTCATATTTCATCATTATTTTCAAAAAGGTAACAGTTATAAAATCTGTTCAAATCAATGACGAAGGTATATCACTTTCAACATCTATATGTTATAGTCCGTAGGGTCCGTAGGGTGTTAGAGTCTGTCAATCTTCAATAGTACATGGCTTTAATTACAGGTGTCTAGAGGCGACAATAATCATTTACTATCGCCTTTACACTGCTTATAGGTGGACTAGTTTGCTAGTTCTATAATATAAAATATTTCCCAGTAAGAAGTCCCAGTTAAGCTTTCTGTTTCTTACCTTAATATGCGTCATCCGATGGTAGTACAAGTTCGAACTTGCTGTAAACCGTTTCCCGCAATGCTGACACTGATGAGGTTTTTCTCCTGAATGTATTCGTCTGTGGGTGTTGAGGCTGCTCGATGTACTGAAGCCCTTATTGCATACCATACAGACGTGCGGTTTTTCACCTAGATGACAAATGAGACTTAGAAACATACAACAAAAATGAGTACGTAGAAAACTATAAAAAATCATATAAGGTCAGATCATAGAAATGTCCACGTATATGCAGTTTAGTTTCGCTACTTTTCAGATGTCGATTGTAGAAGTAAATATCAGTGAAGGCGATTTTTATCATGTCTTGTCTAAGTATCATGTTTGAATATTTAGACTCACCAGTATGTGTTCTCATATGTCTTTTCAGTAATGATGGCCTGTCAAACGCCTTCCCACAAACTTCACATGGTAGTAACGCTCGTTCAGACTTCGTTGGTCTTCTTGGGATTTTTGGAGTCATTTCTAGCAGTTCACTTGAAGATCCGATAGAGGAAGATGT
>DWNR01001152.1:0-16033 GCA_018250455.1 Polygonus leo
GGTACCCATGACTGTATCCATGAAATTATTTTTTAGCTTTTAGTACATTTATCTGCAATATAAAACCGTTTAACTCATTTTTTTTTTACTTTTTTTTCGTCTTTATTTAGACCGTAGTAAATGTTATTATTTTATTTATTAGTTATTATTTTATTTTTATTTATTACATATATGAGAATAAATATAACATAATAAATGGGGTATACCCCAATTGCTAAGTCTCTATTTCCTGATTGTCAGCAGCAGTATCTAAATTAGCCTAGAAATATCCTTTAATCCGCATTTCCCCAAAATACGGATTTACGTCACGTTATTATATGATTAGGCAGCATCTCATTAAAATTTTCTCTTCCAATTAAACCGCAGTGTTTTTGGGAGCATAAAGGGAACGTAATTTATCAGCTTTATTAAAGAGCTTTAAATTGGAGCCGAGGAAACGTGTTCGATGTTCGCACACTGAGGTGCTTGTTAACGGGATTATTTGCAAAGCCAAATTAATTGCATATATTGAGTTAAAATAACTTTATCCCACATCCATCCTACGTATCAGAATGTGTAGGACGTTGAAAAAAAAATGTTACTGCAGAATCGTAAAGGTTTTTAATTTTTCTGTTTACATAACATTTTAGTATTTCATGACTTAGTATTATGTAGAACTTTGATCAATTAGTCTAGGCCTTAAAATGAACCATGTACCTATTTTTGCTTACAAATAAACAAAGCCTTTATGAATTGCATAAACATTGTACGTGCAGTGTGTGTGAAGTGTAAAACTAATTTAATGGTATTTAATTTAATACGTCATACAAATGCCAGTATCAAATATTTTTAACTAGCATTCCGGTTTTTACTTAATGAATTTACCACTGACTTACGGACAGCACTGCACTACATCCATAATATTCTAAGCCCTTGTAAATTAAAACGCTCGCTCAGCGATGGAATTTCTACCACAAAATATAGTGCAACGAGACATAATGTCGTATAACGCAACCCTTTTTAGTCTGAGAAGATGAATATTTGGAGGTGAATAAATGATCATAATAATTTTTACCCGACGTCGCTCGGGTGTCGTCGTTACTCAGCGCCGCTTGTTAACGATGATACCGTGCTTGTTAAGAAACTCGAATTAACTATGTTAGTTTAGTTTAGTCTACTACATGCAAACAAATATAATGGAAAGACATAATAACGTGTATAAATGTTTAGAGGTGAATAAATGATCATATTAATTGAAACCTGACGACGCTCGGGTGTCGGCATTAGTCAGCGTTCCTTGTTAACGACGTTAGCGTGCTTGTTAACAAGCCCGACCTAACTATGTTATTTCAGTTTTGATATTACAAGTAAGTAAATATAATGCAAAGACATAATTTCGTGTCTTAACAGTTGGAGGTGAATAAATTAGCATATAATTTGAACTCGACAATGTTCGGGTTAGTCAGCGTCGCTTATTAACGACGCCACCGTTCTTGTTAACGAGCCCTGTCTAACTATGTGAGTTTAGTTTTGATATTAACACAGATAGGTTATTTAGTATCACATTTACTAGGTGGTAGAACTCGTTTAGGTCTACCAAGGAGGTACCACCGCCACCCTCATAATCCTCCGTGAAGCAATTATCGTGTTTCGGTTTGGAGAGGCGTGGTTGCCGTCTGCACTTATATACAAGGCGAACGTCTTAGTCCTCAGGGGTTGCAACGCATCTGTGATCAAACTTAGGTATGATTTAATTGTACTTGGGGATGACCACTTACCATAAGTTGGACTGCATGCTCGTTTGCTACCCTTATAAAATAAAAAAAAATCATAAGTATGCTGTATAGTCAGGGTATTTATCAAGAACGACATAATGTTGTGTATAAAAATACTCCGAGGTGAATAAATGAATAATGAATTAATTTGAACCCAACGACGACACTCGGGCGTCGGCGTTACTCGGCGTCGCTTGTTAACGAAGCTAACGTGCTTGTTAACAACCCCGACTAACTATGTTAGTTCAGTTTTGATATTTACGTGTTATTTAGTATCACAATTAAGTCAGGTTCATTATCAAGAGCGTTATTTTAATTTCCCGTATGCCCTAGTTGAATGTTGCTTATGTTGCAGACATTCTGTACTACATGATAGTAATCCAAATACAGTAAATATTTGTATCGTATCGTATAAACGGTGTTTTAAACATATTTAAAGGAACAATTTCACACTAAGGATTTTTCAGAGGATTCATTTGAAGTTGCAGAAATCCACGGTCCTGTTCTGGGCTAAAGATCATAATAACCAATAGTATTATGTAAAAGACACATACACATACGAGGGATCCTTGCAGTCTTTTGATATACCAAAGACTAGTAAAGGACCTTAACTTTACATCCTAATATTACATTTTGATATTAATAACTGCGATTTGTGAGTGGTAAAAATTAAATGGTTCGTTTACTATTTTTAATTACGTCATTTTCTAATTTATGCTAATAATTAAGTTTTTGGCAGACATTTGTAATGATTTATTACACATCCTGATATTTATCATTCTCAAGTTACTAATTTATGGAAGGAAATAATCGATTCTGTGGAGTTTAGGATTGTAAGGAACCACAATTAGCCAATTAACTACATCCTTTGAATCGGACGAAACCAGCATCCTTTGATTTTTATTATTTAACGAAATTAGTGTGTAACACGATACTTATCGATATGTTTAAAATAAATGCATTGAACGTGTGTACAGGTTGACGTTGGCATTACGTATACATTTTACTAGACAAATCTCGCGACTTTTTAATAAATTTAGACACTCAAAAATGTGACTATCATTTCGTGAAAGAATTATCACTATATTCATAGTTTAATTATTAGGTTCTAAAAATACAATATATGCAAATGTTTTCGAAACATAAGTATAGAAATGGGTCATATTGTTCTTAAGGAGAAGAATTACGAAACACACGACACCAGATTCTCATACAAAAAGTTATTTTACGACGTAACAAACACATATTTTTATGAGTGTTGACATTAAACTATGGCATACTATTTCGGCGATATATCAGTATGCATAGAAGCTTCACTAATAATAAGTACCACGCTATTATCGCGTTTCTCGCCTTTGTTTCATATTGATTATCAAGACAAAGAACAATGGTGTTACTAAACAGTAACCGATTGTAAGGAAACTTTTTGTTACGATTACCGCCTTCGTAATTTTCAACGGACCAAAAATACAACGCACATTGTCGGTTTAACATTCGGCCATTTTGTGAACCTTTTGTTCGTGAAATGGCGGCCGTGTCGTTAACATTAACAGCCCATGAAGATAACAATTAAATGACGTAACGTAGGGACTGGTGTAATTCTGAAATTGAGCTTGTTTTTATGTGCATTTAATTTTATCTAAATACGCATAAACATTTGCCTTTCCGCTTATTTATTTCTATACTTATGTCCGTAATTGATTTTTTACCAAAGTGTTGCTGTTGGCTCTACTGGCCTTTACAGCTTCACCGAGCGTTTATGGCAAGCCGCTAAGGGCTCAGCCGGGATCCATAAATGTAAATGATTATCTATATATGAATACTCAGTCGGTTGCCCTGATTCTGAAGTATCTTGCCATGTACATAGGTATATCGTTGTTTTTGTATTGTACAATGCACATTTGTCGAATGTATGCTTCATACGTGCATTGAAACGCAGGTGACAGCCGTTAGAATGTGAAGGTATGTAAAATGTATGGATGTATGGACCATCGTAATTTTAATAAAGACGCGTCATCCAATGAAATATATCAAACATATAAGTAAACTTAAATAAGTTTCGGAAGCGAGTGAGGTAAAGGAGCGAATACACGGGGTGTATTTTAATGGACAAAGTTTTGAAATTGGCTACGTACTTTATTACTTCGACATGTTATTCGTGAAGTTTGTTTTATGGTCCTATGTTCATTCTGTGCTTCTTCTGTGTGTATTAAGTATGTGCCTGATTTATTGCCATTAGAGAATACTTTATTATGACCTCTCTAATGTTGTAGTCGATGCAACCGTACATAAATCCTATACGAGAATATAAAAGATGCATTGTTACTTCATACCCAAACTCGAATCAATAGTTTTTAAAAGGATTTACATTAACTCATCTTTCAAATCAGAATCAAATACAGCATGCAAACATTATGGCTATAGGCAGATATTGACAGACATATGATATTTACTATTGGGGTTCCACAAAACTTTAAGTTTTTCAAGTGCAAAGAAAAAAAAATTGTGAAAGTAACATTGTAGTCAACGGTAGGTCCGTTAGAAAAACTTTATATTCATAAGCACGACTTCGTTAGTGGGCACGTATATTTAATTAACTTACAGCGTGTAAGTCACACCTAAAGTGGGACGGTCCTTAAATTATGTTTATGGGTCAAAATGTCAGCGAGGCAGGACCAATGTATACTTATCTTTACGAACGAACGACGAAAATACAGCGTGCAAAATTTGAAAAACCAAATTTCATAAAACGCGGATCATATAAATGCATCAACTTTATTTTAAAAATCTTGTGTGTTATCGAACTACTCCCAAACGGCTCAACTAATTTTTATGATTTTTTATTTACATTGGTAGGTTTAAGAATAAGCCATAGGCTATTTTCATACACCACGATGATAAAGAATATATCCAGATTATTTCAATTTTTTTGGTCAATTTTTGTTTTGATTTGGCATCAAAAATACTCATAACGCTAAATGATTACTTAATTATTAAAGAGTCGCAATTTTTAATCGCGATTTTACATTATACAGGGCAGAAGAACATTTGCCGCGTCAGCTCGTGACTATATAAAAGTAGGAAAAAGTAATAGCCCGGTTAACAAATAAACGCTGCTTCCATTGCATTTAATTTTCAAATTAAATTTCAATGTTCACGAATTGCACACCCGCTGGACCGATTGACAGTTTTATTTGTTTTCAGCACGAACGAGAAGTATTACAAAAGTTACGGTTTGAATCAGCAAAATGCGTTCCGTGAAAATGAATCAGGGAACTGGGAAAATATGGGAACAGAAAGATCCTCTCGTTCCAACTTCGTTATTGAAAATCACGAAGGTACGAAGAAAACAATCTTCGTGGAATATAAAAGTTTTAAGACAGAAACAAACTTTACCGCAAATTCAAAAGCTTTCTGTTTGTAAGACTGGCACAAACAAAAGATTACAAAGTTTAAATGTCGATTCGGTGTTTGTACATCACACTGTACGGGGTATTCTATTCTAGTTTAGTTTATAATTCTCTGTAGAGAACATGCGTGATTTCAGTCAAATAGATTCCAGAAATAAATTGAGATCCTCCCTCTTGAAATGCGAAAATCCTTTGCAGTCATTTTGTATCCCGCTTCATACTTACAGATCCTGACCATAATATTATTCAGGAACTTAAATATACGTCGGAGACAAAAATAGCGTCATTAGGTGTCACCACGGACAAAAAGTATTGTAGCATCATAGAGTCCTTATTTGACATCAAAGAACGTAATCTTCTTAAGCGAGAACTCAAAAAAGGCGACCGAGACTACGTTCGTGTAGAAAAAAAAAGACTAGTGAGGATGAAACTTAGCAACCCAACCCTATTTATTCCTCTGTCGTAGATGACCCACTTAGAAGCTCGACAGCGTAAGTAGTTGAAACTTGTTACGAGGGTCAAAAGTAAAGTAAATAAAACATCAACCACCGAGCTAATGGGCTACGGAGAGCAACTTGAGATGCCAATTAGAATTACGGCAACCCTCATTACGTACCCACTCAATGGCAAGTGAGAAAAAATCTAACTTAAGGCTGCATACATCTTTTATTTTAATGTTGCTAATTCGGGCGTAACGTTATTAGCAAAATTGTATATATCAAGGACGTAAATACCAAATAGCTATAAATACATAATTATAATTGTTTAAATGAATAATGCCTTCAATTTCCTTAAAGTATTTCATATTACTATATCTTTACTATATTGTATACTTGCTTTTGCCCGCGACATTATCCGCGTGATTACGAAAATATGCATTACTATTAAGTTTTAGCCATCTAAGTCAGCACTTACGTCCTAAAAATAACCCCCATGCATAATTTGAAACTCCTAGCACTTAAAGTAACGAATTTTCGTACAAACTATCAAACCCAAAAACAATACCTTAGGGGTCGAATTTCGCAAAATCCCGTCTTGGTGAGCACCCACGTCCTGAAAAGAACCCCCATGCAATGTGCAAAATTTGAAACTCCTAACACTTTTAGTTTCATAGTGCAAACGACATTGTAGATTGGAGAATAATGAAGAATGGCATTTCAAAGTTACTAAGTGAACAGGGAAATTGTATTGGGTTAACAACAAAGTCTGACCGATCAATAATACAGTACACAATGATGAGTTAGACTAAGTTATAAGCGAAATTGTGTTGGGTTAAAAACCCAAGTTAGATGGATCAATAATACAGCACACAGTGATGAGTTAGACAAAGTTATAAGCGAAATTGTGTTGGGTTAAAAACCTAAGTTGGACGGGTCAATAATACAGCGAATGCAACAGCACCCGTCGAGTTAAGTGGACGACGGCGAGGCAAGCCGAAATGCCAATTACCATTACGACCACCCTCATTAGGCACTCAAGTGCCAAGTGAGAAATAACCGGAGAAGTGCCGTGTTATTATTGAATCGCTATGTAACGTTGGGGGAATGTTGATTGCATTCGACGTTAAAGTTTTACGAGATATTCTAACTAGTAGTAGTAGAAACTTCTGGATTATTGGCAACCCAAATAGTTATCCCACTGGGTCTCCTCTTGGAATAAAAGCGATTTAGACCGTTCTCTACCGGCCTAGGATTAGTAGATTAATAACATTAGATATCAAAGATAATTTTTAGTTATCAACTTTCCTTATCACGATCTGCAAAAGATTATTCAATCTTACTCTTGTACTGTTATGTCTCTTTATCTTATATTTGTATTGATTCTGTGACATTTCTAGAAGATTGTGAATCAGAAATTTGAAAGTTTTGGGAATATTGCATGTCATTAGATCACGAATATATAAAATCCATGATGCAAATAACAACGCACATATTATCATAATCTTTATAATCAATGTCTCTTTTAAAATAAAGTAAATGACAATGAATCTGAAGCACAATCCTCGAATTGAACTCCATTAACATAAGGAATAGAAGTAATAATATATTTTTCATAAACCGTTTGTTACTATCACATCCACAGCTTATCAGGCAAAAAGTGGAAATTCCATTATTTTGAAGACTCATAAAAATTGATAGCATTTCTTTGACAGTTTCCAAAGTATGATCTTTGGCGAAAATTCTTTTGCGAGGAGTTCCGAGACTAATTGAGTAATTCCGCAACTAACTCGATTTCCTTGCTGAGGCATTTTCAATCCAACGTTGGCGGAGACGCGAGCCGCTTTCAAATTAGATTTTTTCGACGCCACTCGAGGCCAACTTTTTCTTTGATAGAGCAATAAGAGCATATTTTTATTGCTGTACAATTTTTTCATCAGTAAAGCACGATGGATAAATTTTTGTACGAGTAGAAATATATTTGAGTTTAAAATAGACCAATGCAGAAGAGCCGCCTACATGACTTTTAAAACTTTTTGCAAATGGTATAAAACGAATAGGTCTTCGTCTAACTTTATGTATACTTATAGAATACGAGCCATAAAATATATGCATTACATACGGCACACACAAACGTCGATCCCCTGGAGGAAAGTGGTACTCGTCGCTTATGAACATTTGCAACAACAGGGAAAATATATTAATACATCGACTTCTTTGAGGAAGAGATTCATTTGCAATTTTTGTGAATTGATTACGCTGTAAAAATGCGATGCTTCATCAGTAACCTTGTACAGATTCACTGATATTTTCATTTATATCTAATTCTGAATATATTGACATAACATTACCGTGGTACTGGTTTGACATTTACGAAAATATTCCACAATCTATTGTAGCAACATCATTCCACGCCACTTATTACGCGGTTTGGCCAACGCACATTATAATTGCAATGACACGGTTGATATAAAAATCAATAATTTCATCATGTTCATGTGGCAATTAAATTTATAAATGAGGAAATCGTGCGAAATAGATCTACATTGCAACATTCCTAACCTGCACCTGGTTTAGAGTTTAGTATATCTATTTCTCCTCCGATCGATCTAACAGTAGTTACCATGTCTCCGACAACTTTATAAACAATACTGCCACAACGACAAACTTGGTATGATTACGTTCCCACGAAGACACTAAAAGTATTCCCACACTGACGTTTCTCATATTTCTCATAACAACCATTAATAACCGTTAAGTTCTTCATGGTAACATTTCCAACGTTCCATTTTGCTACGAAACGAAAAGTACAAATAAAGTATTCCTTTAGGACAGGTGTCCTGTGCTTCTCTAAGAATTTTATATTCTAGAATGTAGTATATTTTATCAAGCTTAGCTTTATCATCCATTACGCAATATTATCTTTAACAATTAGATGTGTACGATGCATCATCACTTGATAATTTATTTAAACAAATGCGATATTGCTATATCGATATCTATATTAATATTGCACATGACAGGCATTAAAAAACCAATAGTACTTTATCTATTTATTTAAAAGTAAAAACACTTTGAATGAGGTATTATAGGAAATTTAAAATCAGTAATCGGCTTTAAGAAGGACGTCTATTCTTTTTGTCGTCTGTTTAATAAGTAGAATCTGTAGCGATCAGTTCAAACATTTATAATGCACGATCTTTTGCAACTTCTATGAGGCAAGAACAAAAAAATGACACGTATTTTTGTCACATTAACCAACAAAAAGCACACCTTCGTACCTCCGACCCAAATTCGTTACCGCACAATTTCCTTTCATTAGCTCATAATTCACCGTATTCCGCAGTCACAGATCTCGTAATCAAAGAAAAAGCCTTGAATAGCAACGATTTTTGCTTCCGCGCGCATTCTAAATGCATTGCCAGTTGCATCCCATTCACTTAACGAAGCATTGTGGATGGAGTACTTGGAGTAAACAGGTCAGTCGAATGCCGGTAGATGGCTGAAGCGTCGAGACAGGAATTAGGGCAGAATAGTAATTACAGGTGAGCTGAGGGCTGTAACCGACAGAGCTGAAAAACCTTTGTGCTGTTAATATCCGGGTTACGGTTAGTTGAGCAATGACTGCGCATCTGCTTTTAGGGATATGGGTCACTGGGGAAATGGAAACTATCTTGAGGTAGTACAGCTTTTCAGACTGCAGATAATAATGATGTGACCTACATGCTCTATCTGTGTCTATTTGAGAAAAAAATATACAAGAATCACGTTTGACATACTTTTAGTCGTATTTATATGTAGTGAATTGGTTATTACAAGAAAAAATAACAATTACACAAATTAATATAATGGTAATTAAACTATTTCTCACTCAACGTACCTTATTAAGACGAAACAAGGCACCGATAAAAGAAAATGGCCGTCGACGATAGAAAATTTACCAATAGAATTGCAAATGTCGTTGGATTGCGTAAGTTCGGCTTTTGTATTCCGGTGGAAAACAACAATGCTGAGCATACCCGATCGATCTTTTTCGCTTCGTAGGCGAAAATGGATTTAAAGAAGGAACTGTAAATCAAAACCAATGAGCTGTATTCGTGACGTCGAACGCGAACCAGTGTTATGATTGCAAGGAATTCCTGTAATAAAGTGTGGCTCTTTTGACAAGTAGGTACAATGCATTTACTGTAAATATAGCGAATATGTGAAAGTTGCCGCAAATCTATGATAATATTCCGGTAATTTTTAATTTTGTGTGAAAATTATATCCTAGCTAGAATAAATGTATCTATGTCCGACCACCAGAAATATTCACGAAATTCGACGGAAGATCTCATAATGCTAAAATGTAAAATTGGTAGTAAAGATCTGTGGTTAACATCAAGTACCCACGATTCAATCATATAGGAGTGGATTAGAAATGTCCATAGGCGGTAGAAGACATTTACGCTCAAATAAGCGTGTAACAACCTTTACAAGATAAAATTATAATCGTTAATATTGTCTAATCTAGATATATAAAAGGCAAAACTGATTAACTGACTGACATATCAACGCACAGCCGAAGGTACTGTACCCAGAAACTTGAAATTTGGTACAAGTGTTCCTTTCATGATCTAAGTGAGCACTAAGAATAGATATTTCGAAATTCTATCTCCAAGGGGTTTTCAACTTCTACGCTGACGAAGTCGCGAGCAAAAGCTAGTTAATTATATAGGAGATATAATACCTTCTTAATTTGTTCATTAGTTCATTTACATTTATTGAATTTCTGAAAAAATCTTATTATATAATTTTTTACTTTTGATACCAGTGAACATAAAAGTTCACCAGTCTCCTCATTTTTACAAATAACGATTGAGTAGCATTTTGCAATAAATCCAATCTCTTTCTAGATAAATGTACCACTATTTAGGATTCATCTTCACTTTCTAGATTCTGATTAACACACCAAAGCGTTTCTAAACCGGAATGCGGACTACGTATCATCTCTTTATGATTACCATATGGTATTGAGGGCCAATATTCAGATCACATTAACAGCCAATCGAATGCAAAAACGAACATTTGCATTTTCACTTGCAAATGATACTTGCAGCTGGTGAAGTGAGACGTTCGAGTTAGGCATGGTCCACAGAATATTATAGAGTAGTGCCCGCGGCTACGCCTGCGTGGAATTCGGTCCGCGTTCATAATATATTGTATAATTCTGAAATAAAAGTAGCCTAAGTTACTCCTTATTTCATCAGCTATCTGAAAGTGAAAGTCCCTTCAAAATCGGTCCAGCCGTTTCAAAGATTAGCCGGAACAAACAGACAGACGGACAAAAATTGTAAAAAATGTTATTTTGGTTCATGTACCATGTATACATACATAGGCATTTAGAAAAAGCAGTTATTTTTATATTACAAACAGACACTCCAATTTCATTTATTTGTATAGATTGTCACAAATATTTCCGAAAAGCATGTCTTCTTGTAGACCAGCTTGGTTTCCATTCAAGGTTAAGCGGAAATGTTTATTATGCAAATGTCTCGACTATATATTTGACATTGTCTGTGCATCAGTCGCATGCTAAAAACACAACGATTTTGTAAGTAAAGAAACTTCTTTCTCAGTTCCTTCATAAAACTAAAATCTAAGAACTTAAGACAGCGTGAGCAGACTTTAAAGACATCGTCGGCAACTTACATTGTTAAACTGAGTTTAAAATTCTCATCCTACGGATCAACTGCGCGTCGCATGCACTTTAAAATAAAACAGCTTCGGAGAAAATCAGATTCATATCTAAATAAACCTACTCAGCCGAGCAAGTTCTTAGTAACGCAATCGTGTCATAATTTAATTCCTCGTCGGTTCTGGGGAATTCTGAGGGCTTATTGGCCTTAATATGGGAATCCAGATCTAGGTCTACTCGTTTATGCAAACTATGATTGATATCAGAAATTGCATAATTTTATGTTTTATTTAAAACCGTTTAGGACTTATAATACGTAATCTGATCTTTCTGTTACTCATAAAATACCATTTTGGATCAATAGAGTTGCAGTAGCAATTAAATAAGAGATACAGATTAATTTAATTTGTACAAGCTTATGAATTCTGTGACCTGATGTACATATTTTGTAAGCATCAATTGTGTCATTCAATTCATCATTCAATTGTAGCCCAGACAATCGCTCAGAAAGTTCTTTCTCAGCCCATTATCGTTCAAGCTCCTACTGGAAACAGGTTAAAAAATCTGGTTCTTTCTAGATTGGCAACCAAAGTTCACACATACTACTTATATTTTCAACAGCAGAAGGATGAAATCAAACATTTTCAGTACTCGTATTTTGTTTAGAAGGGTTTAGTTTCAACTCAAAGTCAACGTTCAGAGGCACCAGAGCATTCCGATGCCAGACGAACTGCGAAGAGAGAACAAGATTTGCCAGGTAGTAGAACTTGTGTAGTTCGACCGAAGAGGTGCCACCGTCACCCTCATATTACTATGTGAAGCAATTCTTACGTTTCGGTTTGGAGAGGCGCGGTTGCCGTCTATACTTATACACAAGGCGAAAATCTTATTCCTCAGCGTTAGCAACGCAACTGTGATCCAATTCAGGTATGATTTAATTGTACTTGGGGATGATTACTGGTGATTACCATCAGGTGAACCGTTTGCTACCTTTATACGATAAAAAAACAACGTCGGCTAAAGGACCCAGTTTAAATCAAAGAGTCAACGTTCAGAGGCACCAGAACATTCCGGTGCCAGACGAACTGCGAGGGGAGAACAAGGTTACACTGAGAGCACGTGCGATGGGAACGCGAACTCGTCAACGGAACAATTCGGGTTACTGCCGCTCCGCTGGAACATTTGAATAGCAGATTTGGAAGTTTTCAAAAACTGGGTTCGCATTGTTTTAGAGGCTCGGATAAAAACGAAAACAATGGGCGTTGGATTGGCTATGAAGGATTTGAAAAGTTCAATTTGCAGTGCCTTAAACTGTAGTTCCGATAGAATTCTAACGATACAGTTGTTCACTAATAGTCAATTATAATTTAGGAAGCAAAAAGTAAAGAAAAAACTTATACAGACTAAAGTTACATAACATCTTAAACAACTTTTTAGTTATAAAAAATAAATAAATAAACAGCACCGTATAAATAACAATGTGCGTGAACAAGTATAGCAATCAAATGGCTAGATGTATGCAATACACAATATTTATCTACGAGTCTTAAGTGATGAGATAAACTCTAGTTCTAAAGGGGGCCTAGGACGAATAACAAATTTGAAGACCTAAATATATACTCGAGCTAAAATTCTAACACTAATACTAAAGGAAACTGGCAGTAATTCTTTTAAGCTCATTAAACGAATCCGCAAAGTTATTAGTTCTGTAAACGTCATTAGTAATGGTTAGCTCCGGCAGGTTTCTACTGCTAATTGGAAGTTCCGTAAGTCGAAATGAGGTCGAATTCAAATAGATTTAAGGGATTTGGTCGGCATGTACGAGTGAACTATTAACATTTCTGAACGAGACTAACTTCAGTAATGTGATTATTTGCTAGACTACGAATGCTCATGTATTTTCTGTCGTAATGATAAATACTAAGTACCACTTAAACAAATGTAACGAAATTGTATCTAGAAATATATAAAAATGTCCCGATGTTCGTCCACGCTCTGAATCTTAACTGCTTAAACGTCTGTTCGGTCCCACTACTATTTCATTACAGATCAATCTACAATCTATTTCAATTCAAAGGGCGATCTCAAAGAACTCTAGAGCATTTAAATCAAGCCCCACGTGCATTAATTAGACGCAGACCGTTACAATAATTAGAAGGGGCGTCTAGTGCCCGCAGCGCGGATATATTGTTCAATCAGCTCTGAGTAGCGGATACGTGGAGATACTAGCGGGTCCAGGGATGTAACCTGCATCGTCCTGCCTTTAAAAATGTAAAAATTAGAATGGTTTTTATTAATTTTATTGCAAAAAAGCGTGTGGTCTTTTTTATATAATTCCTAATTATATAACCGTTTGCTAGCTGTCTGTCTCTATATGTATATAAAAATGAATCCCTATTTTTCTTAATTTAATGATACAAATCACTTTTGGCGTGTTTGTATGAGGAGAGTTATGAAAGTGGAAGAAGCTAGGCAAGTATGTCAGAACCGTGCCATTTGGCACTCGATACTCTCTGCCTACCCCGTTAGGGATTTGGCGTGAAGATATGTATGTATGTATGTAATGATACAAATCCTAGGTAAATGTTTCTTTGTTATCAATTAATAATAATTGATATCCTGTAACAAAAATAAAAACATACTCAGGATATAAATCCTGAGTATGTTTTTATTTTTGTTACGCTAACGCCCACGTTTAATTAGAAATCTTGGAAATAAAGAGGAAAGTAATAATATCCTTTATAAGAAGTTCCAATAATCACTTGAAATAAATCATGTAATTGATTCTATTTTTACTTATTCAATAAGTGCAAGCCCTCAGGGTGAATGAATGAATTCAGTCTTAATTCTAAGTTAAATACAGTAAAAATGCTGGTTTCTACGTGTAAGTGCCATGACTTATCTGCGGAGATTCCAGATTCCCAAATTCAGCTTAATACGTTCACAGAAATTACGTCACGTACTGCGCAGCGCCGAATCTTACGTCGAGTTAAAATGTTGATATAAAAAAATAACACAGTTTGTAGCAGCCTTCCCTCTGCGAGCATACATTATGTTGTACTTTGAAATATTAATTAAATTAATAGAAATACATTTCCATTTTATAGTGTAGCATAGCATGCGTGGGGTATTTGAGATTGGATCTAGCAAAAGTTTATTGATTGTATATTTTCTGGCATGGGCTTAAAAATAAAGATACGCCCATATGCGTGTGAACCTAGATAAAAATATAATGATGTAACTTCTGAGGGAAAGTGTCGTTTACCAAGTTGTAGAACCCGCATAAGGTTCGCCCAACCTTATACCACTACCGCGCCCATTTCCAGCGCGTATCAGTTGCTAATTAGTATTTGTGTTTCGGTCGAAAAGATGTGATTGATTGCCAGTCACATTTATATCTGTGACGATTTCAGAACAAATAGCGAAAAGATAAACTGATGTATGAACAATCGCTGCCAAAGAAAAACCGTCTTCTACGGCTGTAAATATTTGTTTTTTTTTTTATTTGGATAATAATCACTTATTCAAAAAATAACCCACTAATAGACCGATTTCAATTCAGATTTAGTTAATAATGCCACAGACTAAGTAGTTGCTTTGAACCAAACTGCACGCCCGCACATAAACAATTTGACGCAATATTCATTAACAATGCACCAGATTTACCATCGTGGTTATATCTAGCCGTTTAAATAAACCAACTGGTACCGAATACGGGTAAACGTTTCTATATCGCACCCACGGTGGGGTACGTAACACTGAATTTGAATTAGTCAACAGTTATATAACACCCAGACCCATTGTATGCCAATCTTGATAATCTCGATCCTGACAGCATTATATCGACATTAAGTCACCGTAATTATTTTGAATCGATATTTATCGTATGCGTAATGTGAAATGTTGTTCAGGATTAGGAAATAGTGGTTAGCTAACTTAGATAAGTGATACATACAAATTATGTGGTCAGTAAGGTGTGTGAAATTTTGATCCATATCTGTATAAAGTACCTACGCATGTCATCCACTTTATTTAGGGATCCTGTCCTAAATTGAGTTGAATGACTGGAGACGTCAATCATTGCTTAGGCCATGCACACACGACACACATTTTATGTGATTAAATCGTCCAAAATTAAGTCAAAATCAAGTCAAAATGCCCAGACGTTTTTTGCGCCTCATGTGCCTGCATGGCTGTCACGTATTGGACCTTAAGATCATAACTTTCGGGAGTACTTCGGGTTATTGAGGCCCAATTCAAACATCCCGCATGTTAACTCGTTAGCAACTAAGTGGTCGGAATTTTAATAAGTAGGCAAGCAAGAAAACGTCAAAAATGGAACCACATTCACAACAAAAATGCATAAACCATGCCATTGTTTAAGTAAAGCCACCTCATGACAAAAGAAAAAGTGAACTTTGGAAGCTATCCAGATGTTCCCTAAACCTACGAGCCTAGTGCAGTGAAATTATCCGAACCGGCTGTGATCAATTGGCCGTTAAAGACTTACTTGTTGGTGAAAAGTGAACGTTATTGCTTTAGACATAGAGCCCCCGACTAAGCCCGTTCAATCACCCAGCTTAGTACTTAAGGGTAATGCAATCGGTGTCTGCTATGGCAGCGGTCGGCAACCCTCGGCTCGCAAATGTATATTTCTATATTTGACCGCGACATCTTAATTAAGTTACTCTTTACCTTTAGGTATTATCTTAATAACTAATTATTGACGTAACACTGTATGACTTTCATTACATA
>DWNR01001153.1:0-16022 GCA_018250455.1 Polygonus leo
TGATTACTGATGTCCATGGGCGGCAGTGACCACTTACCATCAGGTGGACTGCATGCTAGTTTGCTACCTTCATTCGAAAAAAAATATAGTTGTGTTAATGTTATTTGGAACGTTCAAAGCCTTCAAAGCGAATATAGTTCATCTTCATATGTGGGTCATCGATGATGACTACTTTTCATCACGGTAGCGGCTTGTTTTCTTGCTAAGTTTATTAATGAAATTAATTAAAATTTTAGTGCTTTACTGGATAAAAAGTATAGCTTGCTTAGTTGCTTACAATCAGAAATGCGTTTCTATCACAAAAAATGGTGGAGAAATAGTGAATTCTTCATATCCTTGAAACTAGAACATATCACCACCACTTTGCTTAAAATTTAACAGAATGATCTAAAACTTTTGATCGAGGATAAAAAAATACAGAGTTCCATTGCAGAGTTTCTTCAAAAGAGAATTTTAGAATTTTAGAGACACACATCGCTTTTAAAAAACAATTTTTAAAGATTACAAACTGCAGAACCTCATCATCATTTCATGTTGTATTTGAATGAGTGATTCCAGCTTAGTTTTATATACTTATACGTTCATCAACACTTTACTATTCCACTGTTACACAAGCATTTTTGTTTCTCAAAGTAAGAATAATTACATAAGTTTAACAATACAAATAAATACCAAGATAAGCAAACTTTAAAAATGTCGAGTTTTTAAGAAAATCTCTGATTAGTGTTTTTCCTCAAGATTTTTTCATCTCTGAAAAACCAGCGAAAATCAATTTCCGATACACACATCACTTCAGAAAATCAGACGTATTCTCATTGCGTAGAAAACTAAGCCTAGTTGTTACTAGATAATTTTCATTATGAAACTAGATGAAATAAAACATCACTCGTCGAAGGATGAGGTTTCATCCACATCATTTGGACTCGTGGCGGTTCTCAACAGTCCGGTTCGCACGCTCCTTTCTACCTTGTACGCGCAAGATGTGGATGAACTTCCTCCCGAGGTATTCCCGATGCGCCGTTCTCCATGTCATACATGAAGTTCTTCAAAAAAGGCGCGAAAAGAGCTCTCCAAATCCGGCGATGTATTGGTGGTCCCTCTGGTGCTGCAAGTGTCCATAGGCGACGGTGACTACTTACCATCAGGTAGCCCGTCTGCCTTAGCGCTAGGTTTAGATATAAAAAAAAAAAAAAAAAAGATACCTGACAAGCATCCTTGCCACCCTCGGGTACACCAGCACACAGCATGTTCTGCGTGATACGGTAAAGTGATGAATATGCACGCTCGCATATCGCTGAGTTTACTTTCGGGATCAGTACCATTTGCAATGTTGATGGGTAGCCACCGCCTTCCTGTAAAGAGTATAGCATACAATAATGATGAAAAAATAGACTCTTTATTGTACAACAAATTTAAAAGTATACAAAGAAACTAGAGTATAAATAAGTTGGTATTAATGCTGCATAAGCAATTTCTTTCAGACAGCCACATGGAATCAAATTGGAAGCAAGAGAAATGGGTCTTGGTGTGTAATCGGACTGCATGGCTGCGTTTGCTACCTTTATACAATAATAAAAATAGTGGGACTATTTTATATCGGTCTTGTAATATTAATAATATCAAAGTGTTAAATCTTTTAGATGCTATATATGTATTGACAATTAAATTATATACTGCTCCCAATAAACGTTTATGTACTCATGTAGTCATTCTTTACTACTTATTAATACTTTTAGAAGAAATATTGATGTATATGGGTAACAAGATTCTCATAACAAATAAATCAAATAAAATAAAATTACCCCAATACATACCCTAGTATTTCCCCAGCCAGTAACGATTGTGGCTTCTCCATCCAAAATTTCCTCCCCTTGATTGTACATGTCAATGGGAGACACACGTTCATTAAACTTAAGAGGCTTTTTCAACCACAGAATAGCAATATCACTATCCATTTTGTTATAGTTGAAACTGGGATGCCATACAAGGTCGCCTACTGGGTATAAATCTCCCCCATTTTGGCTGGAGGACGAACCAACGCGCACTTGGAAGTCTAAAGGTGTTGACCTGAAAATAATGATTTTGTTAGTCTAAATATCAAAAACCGATTTGAGGTGTGTTTATCTGGCAAGTTGGGTTGTTTTCCCATAAATTTGTATGGGACTAACTAATCTATATGTGCTAACAACAGTCGAAATATCGCATAACGAAGGTTCTTGACATGATAGAAACGATTTAATAAACCTTTACTTCTTAGATCTCAGTTTAAAATTTTAGTAAATTTTTAGTAGTATTACTTAATCGTAAAACTGTTGTTATTATTAAATCATAGTCTTACCAGATGGTAGAACTCGCTTAGTTCGACCGGTGAGGTACCACCGCCACCCTCATAATCCTGCGTGAAGCAATTATTGTACTTGGATTTGGAGAGGCGTGGTTGCCGGCTACACTTATACGAGGCGAACATCTTAGTCCTCAGAAGTAGCAACACTTTTGTGATCAAACTTAAGTAAGATCAAATTGCACTTGGGAATGATCACTGATGTCCATGGGCGGCAGTAACAGTTTACTACCTTTACAAGATAAAAAAAAATACTCACCCAAGCACACAATGTGCAGCAGTCACAATAAGATCATTTGAAATAATAGTTCCCCCACAGGTATGTCTCCCTCGACTCACAATTGAGACTTGGTAAGGAGCGTCTGTGATGTCGATATCCTCACCACCCACGATCCTAACGTCTGAGAAGCTTTTTGGTGCTGGCGAAGAAACTGTAAGTGGTACAGATTATGTCATAATCTTTAAATCATCAAATATTTATGAAACTATGATGTGATTTCTTAGTGAATGTACGTTGGTTATATTTTATTTTAGTTTGTTGATTATTATATGAATAAAAATTAAAAATATGAACTAAAATGAAGCACACTTCATTAATAAAATATTTGTAAATTATCTCTAAAACAAAAATAAATTGAAAACTTTGTGGCTTCCAAGGCTTTAATTATTTTAAGGAATTTTATAGAAAAGTTAATATTACAATATTGCTTTCAAGATTAGTGTTACGAATATTGACTAAAATAATATTCAGATTTTTTATGTTGGAGAACTTTCAGAACCAATTCAGATATGTTGGAGAACTTTAAGATACTATAAATTGTAATACTAAGTTCATAAATCAAAATTGAAAAATAATCGACTTACCCGTCACCCCTATTAAAGCAACCCATAACGTTAGCCTAAACATTTTCCTCTAAAACCTACTAGTACTGGCCATGATTCTCATTGATGAAACTACATTTATACCTGAGAGTTACAAAAGAAAGATTATTGGGTCAACATAATTATCTAGTAGATAATACTGGACCTTCACACCAATTTGTACTAGTGACAGATAAGGGCAAGATTTTAGATAAGTCAATGTTTATAAGTCTAATTGTTGTGATTCGAGCACTTGATAAATATTTAGTGACACGTGAGTTTTTTGTTGATGTTAATAAAATAGTGATAAAGGTTATTTACTTCTTTATTACAGGATACTACTTGAAGATAAAAATAAACACGCTAGATTGAAGATATAACAGAGGACTAAAAATATTGTTTTAAAATGAACTTCATCCTCATGGATTTAGGACTTTAAATTCTATGCTATGTTTCAATGATAATTGAAGTTTGTTACAAAGGATTTGTATACATTTCATGACACTACACTCTTTTATTAAAAATCGGATAAACCTATTCAATATAAATCAAATAAGTGTTGAAGATAACAATATATAAATTTAAAATATGTTACATTTACGAGTTGAAGTAATAGTATTCGAAGGAGCTCATCATTATCGAGGGAGCTTGTAATGATGATCTGTTGTGTCTTGGCAATACATACAATTAAGGATTCCTCCTTAACATTTTTTGACGATCTACTCTAGTTTTTTGTTTACATAATAATACTGCACTGCTTATATTATTTATGGAAATATTACATTAATTTAAGGCTAAAATAGAACATATTTCATTATCAAATATGTGAAAAATAATTCTGTTGTCTTAAAAGATAATATGGTTATAAAACAGACATAAAATAAAATTAAGAACGCACAAAATGAAATGAATGTAAACGTACATAAACCCTTTTCTAACGAAAAAGACTATAAAGGTAAATTTGTCAATTCGCATTTGGGTCATTTTAATTCTGCGGTTCCCCGCAATTCCGTATTCAAAGGTTTTCACCGCTGGTGCCGACAACCACAACCGCGAATACACGTCTGCGAAATTTTCGAAAGATTTAGCGCACATTTTGTAATTACTGAGAATGAAGAGAAAAAAGGAAATCCTACAGATTTTGAATATACATCATTTATCTTATTCTAGTTTTTTTTAAATACTGCAATATAAAAAAGTTATGTCCTATAAAGAAACATTAATTAATGTCAGTTCGCACTTTGTTTACATCAATTCCGCAGTTTCCCGCAATTTTACATGTGATAAAACTTGTTTATTTGGATGAAATTTTATAAAACAGGTTTACTTTGAGCGAAAATGTACTATAGTCAACCATACAATCTTCAGTGAAGTAGTTCATGTGTTTTGGTTTTGGAGAGGAATAGGCTTCGTGGAGGAGTTGACGGCTATTCTTACACACGAGGCAATCGTCTTGGTCCTCTGGGGTAACAACGCATGTGTAGGCAACCTCAGGTACATTAATAATATACATATAATAGCACCTTACTAATTACTGGTAATAATTATTTATTATTAATATTTCATTTTGGTCCTTCGAGCCGGATGCAATTAATATCTCAGATACAAATGCACTAAGCGTGATAAGGCAAGGTAATCTCAGTTTGATATTCACAGACATACCAAAGAGGATTAGGAGTTACCTATGGTTATGAAATAGTAATTTCGTCCCACTTAACATTAGAATTGTATATGATAAGACATATTTTAATCATGTCAAGGCGAATGACAATTACTGTTATAACTTTACGCAATACTTCATTATATTGACATGAGATTATTCATATTAAAAATTATATCAACGAAACTCTTTTAATTGGTGTGCGTATTCTTTTTGTACAAGTAGTAGACTCTTTATAGTAGTTACGCTCAGTCGCTCAGTTAGTAGTTAAAATTGGTAAATGGTATTCCAAAACCTGTAAATAACCTTAAAAATAAATTAAAGTTATATAATTTTAAAGACAAATTATACAACAAATTCGACCGTGGTAATAAAATTCTTAATCACTATTTGATGTTTCTGTATTTTACCGTTAAGCAAAAAAACAAATACTTTTTTTTAAATAATACATAATAAATAATATACATGTGTCATTTTCATTTAAATCCAAAAACTCTTATATATTTCTATAACTCTGCAATTAGGTATATCGTTGTCTGCAATTAGGTATAACGAAAAGTTTTGATTTAACATGATTTCATTTCTGTATGCCGGAATTTAAATCTTAGCATTGAATTTAAAATTTGAAATTAGTATATTAAGTTAGGTTTTTTTTTTTATCGTGCAAAGGTAGCAAACGAGCATGCAGTCCACCTGATGGTAATTGGCCACTGCCGCCCATGGACATCAGTAAAATTAAGTACGATTGAGTCATACCTAAGTTTGATCACAGATGCGTTGCTATCCCTGAGGACTACGATGTTCGCCTCACGTTTAAGTATAGCCGAAAACCACGCCTCTGTACCATCCATAGCATCTATACCGAAACACAATAAATTGCTTCACGGAGGATTATGAGGGTGGCGGTGGTACCTCCCCGGTCGAACTACATGAGTTCTACCACCTGGCAAAAAAAAAGATTTGGTTATAACCTAACTTGAAACTGTGTCTGTTCGTTACCGACTAAGCCTGTCTATTCGCCTGCTATCCATTACAAGCTCCTTAACGAAGGGACTAACTGTAAAGACCTAATTAAGAATTATTCCGCATTACCGCTTCTGTTGCGATTAGCGGGAAATGTTTGAAGAGATTTAACTTAATCTGTGGATTACGTCGAATCTCCCGGTTATTTCTAATATCCCTTCTCTAGCTTGCGTGTCATTTTAATCTACTTAGATAAAGCAAAGTTGTTACGATATTTTATTTAGCACCAACATCAAAATTAGAAAATCAGTTATTTTTCGCTTTATAGAGATGCGTCAGGAAATATCTTAGATAAAAACATATTAATATCAATTATTAATCCATTACTGGAAATCTGCGTAAGCTATTATAATACCAAGTACAAGTAAGAATTATAAAATAGCCCTATTTTTTGAGTTATCCAAGAAAAAAATTAAAAATATGATCATTAAAATATATTTTTAAGTATCTTTTCTGAACGGGTTTTTTTAAGAAAAAAATGCAGTTTCAATTAAGGATGAAGTCAAAACCTAAAACTGTTTTATCTATTCGTTATAGACTATTTCATCCTCTATCTATCTTATAAAATGATATCAAAATTAATAAAGGGTATAAAAATGTGGTTTGAAATGCGGCTGAAATTCAAATTTGCCTATTCGTTACAGACTATTTTCACTAATTTAACCTCTAACACTAATTTGTCTGTTCGTTACAGACTATTTCCACTAATTTAACCTCTATCTATTTCAATCTCCTTAACGAAGCGTCTAACTGCGAGGACCTAATTAAAGAATTATTCCGCATTACCGCTTCTGTTGCGATTAGCGGGAAATGTTTGAAGAGATTTAACAATTAATCTCCTGGATAACGTTGAATCTTCCGGTTTTATCTCTAGTATCTCCTTCTTCTTAATAAAACTAGCTTACGTGACATTTTTAACCTACTTCAATAAAGCAGAAATTCAGTATTCGTATTGTGACACATGTATCTTTATCTAATATATATATAATACCTTTAAACGAGCAATTTTTGTATATATATTTATATAAAATCTGAATCTCGAAAACGGCTCGAACGATTTTCGTGAAATTTAGCACGTAGGGAGTTTCATGTGCGATAAATCGGTCTAGCCAGGTTTCATTTTTTGAAAAAGTCGCTTTATCCGTGTTTTCAAGCAGTGAGTGGCAGGCAGAAACGAGGAGCTAAGCTATTGAACAATAGATGGCGCTGTTTATGTTAGAAATATTCGAGTGGAGCTGAGCCTTGCTAATATATACTAATATGGAATTTCATTTTGCAGTAATATCATATAACAGAATCATTTTTAACGAAATTCGCCTCAATGAGTCAATGTCTATTAATGAATCGATCGCGGTTTTAAATTAATTATCTGGAGCTCAATCTCTTTGACGCGCTTTGAGATATCGTGAAAAATGATTTTGGTTTTTCATTTCTGTCGCAAAATATAACCTTTGATTTTATTCCTCAAATAAATCTCAATTTATTAAGGTACTTTATAGTTCTTCTTGTATGGTATATACAATGATCAGGTTTCAATTTATAATGAACTTAAATTAAATTACTTATTGCACAATTACGTTAATTACATTTATAACTTAATGAAGACCTTGTCGGTATAGCAATATTTATGTCTTATTTTTTAGTTGGTGTGCGGAGCAGTTTATCGCGGTAACGGTTTAGGTATACCTAACGCTTACTACAGTTTCACAAGGTGTTCTTGCCATGCAGAAGAAACCACAAAAGAAACTTGATAACGTAGAACACTCAGTTTAGATAATAATGTTGATTTGATACAATATTTGTTGTATATTTACAATTCCAATATCCAATATTTACGTTATAAAAGCATTTATCGATTCAGAAATGTCTTAATTTTATTTTAAATATTTACTCAGTATTTAAATCTTCTATTTCTTTGGGGAGATTATTGTAAACTTTTTAAAGTCATGTAGTGAGCTTTAGCTTTGTGAGTGAGTGGGAATGAGCTATGAGTAAGTTCTATCTGATAGATGCTCATCCGTTGTAGCCATTCGTAATTACTAGAACTGATCTACAAAGACAACAGTTACAAATATGAACCATAAAATTTTACGGGATGCAGTTCTTTTTATAGATTAAACGTAGCAAACGAGCATGCAGTCAAATTGACCACATTGTCACATATGGACATTTGTTAGCAGATCAAGTACGATTGACTCGTACCTGATGTGGACAACAGATGCGTTACTACCCTGGAGGACTAAGATGTTCGCCTCGTGTGTAAGTACGACCAGCATTTCTTGAAAACCAAAAAGCAATATTAGCTTCAGAGGGAAATATGAAGGAGCCAGTAGTACTTCCCCAGTCGAACAACACAAAATTACACCTTTTCTCCTGTTGTACGATTTTTATCATGAAACCTTTTTCCTAATTTCCCTTAAACTTACTTTTACTGTTCAACGGTTGCGTTTATCATTAAATATTTTTCTAAAAAAATTAGTAGTGTTAGCGTATAGACAAAAAAGAAATAAAATTGGAGTGTCTGTTTGTATAGTACAAATAACTCCTTTTTACTAAATGCCTATGTATGTATAGAGTTATGAAAGTGGAAGAAGCTAGGCAAGTATGTCAGAACCGTGCCATTTGGCACTCGATACTCTCTGCCTACCCTGTTAGGGATTTGGCGTGATGTGTGTGTGTGTGTGTGTGCGTATTAAAGTACGGTAATATAATGTTGTAGGTGTTTTTAATTGTCTACATGGAACATAAACGTGTAAATAAACAAATCTAGTTGAATTAGCGTCGTCACGTGCGCAGTTCCCGGTACTCGGTGTGAACTACTAAAAGTTAACACTAGCCACGCATACTTGGAAACTATAAGTGCATAAGAATCTCAATCTTAATTAGAAGTTCTTTTCACTCTATAATTGCGGTAAACTAGCATATATATCATGTTTGAGAACCCTATGCTCTAGGACATAAGGTTGAAATTCCAAAGCACGATACCGGTACTTTAAAGCAGGTAAGAAGTGCTCGGTTTAAAAACGCCGTGTACACACAATCACGAGTTGTAGGGATGATCCCATTGGATATGGACGGTATCCATATAATTCGATACAATACTTTTATATCATAATAAAGGTATCGATACAAACGAATACACGCTTGTATCGATACATACGCCTGGATTGCAACAAATGGATGGAGTAACGTTTGAAAAATGGAAAATTGTCAAATACATGAGTTACTCTGCACTAAGTTTAGTCACGTTAGCTATTTGAATACCTGTTTTGCTATAGAATTAAATCTGTGCGTTAAAAAATACTACGACTAGACGAGTTCCTTTATGTCGACTTTATTCGCCTTACAACATGAAAGGGTACATATGTATTTCGATGCTTGGATGTTCGAATCGATACCTTTCGATACAATCCCAGTTCACTATCGAATCCTAATCACTACAGTTTCTACTAGATCGATCCACAATATCGATACAAACGTCACGTCCATCCCTACCCAGTTCTGAGAGTCCACACAGGCTCTTAAGGCAAAAACCTCCGGCGGTGTATCTCGGCCGCGAGTGACCCGGTCACCGCGCGGAACTGAGTGTTGCCGGCAGTGTCGGGTTAATTCAATTATCTGCAAACTGGATTATCATCTCCCATACATCGCGTGCTACCCCAAATTCCTGTGTTATTTTTTTTCTTTAGTACTTATCTAGGACTCAGCCGTCTGGAGTATATTATGATATAAATGCGAGTGGTATTAAAATAAAACCTCGGATTGCATTTCTAGGTGGATTATTTTTGTCGTGGATGCCATTAACATGTTCCGGATTGGTACGGATATCATATTTAGAAACATACTTAAAAGTTACCCAGCATTGATTTCAGGGAACTTTTTGAACATCAGACCCTTACAATAATTGCGGTGTCACAAATTATTTATTAAATTCGCATGGAGTACGCAATTTTCGAATTTATAAACATGTCTCTATATGTTGGGAACAGTACTATTTTTCTGGATAAAAGATACCCTCCGAGCATTTCTGTACCCTCGAACATTTTATGATGACTAGTTCAGTAGGTAAGGCGAAAATACAAACTCAAAATCGCATTGATAAAGTTAGTCAGGTTTTATATTTTCTACTGTATCATATTTACTACTGTAAGTGATCTCATTGCCAGATTACAGTCCGTCTGCCTCCGTAAACAATATGGACGACCAATCAATCATAGACTGAGACAATAGTGGGTCAGTGAACTTTAATACCTATGTTTACTAAACGTTTTTTCGCATCCCACGTTATCAAAATGGTAGTCTAGTTATTTTTAAATTTTTAGTATAAAGGTAGCAATCTGTCTGATGATAAATGGTCACTGCTGCGTATGGAGATTAGTAATCTACCTCAAATATGATTAAATATAATCTAAGGTTGAAATCAGATGCGTCGCTAACTTTCTACCCGTGAACACTAAAATGCTCGTTCTGTCGTATCTTTAGTACATCTTCGGTAAAAATTCAATTGCATTTGATGAATTTCCGCCATGTAGAATACTGTAGATATTTTCATTTCAAATACAAGTTGAGATTTATTGTATATTTTTTATGGTTTCAATTTAATAACACTTTTTTTTATTAATTTCTTATATTTTCATTATATATAATTAACTAAATATATTCAGTCGTGTGTTCCGGAATACAATACTTCCGTATGACAAAGTTATATTTATATTACTAAATTTTCAACTTAAAGACTTAATAAGTTAAACATATTAGCAAATTAACTTATATGCCGTATAATTAAACGATAATCTTTAATCACACTACCGTATACACACGCGTAATATTTCATAACATTACTAAGTGTTGATGAATATTTATAAGTATAAAAGTTTTTTGCCGTTTGTGTTGATAAATTAACTTGTAGGATTTGTGAGTTGATGATGCGATTAGGTGACGACATCGACATGGTTATCTTAGGCGGGGATGAACGTTACCACGACTTTGTGTGTCATCTAACAGACATACGAACTAAAGATATTTAACTAACACACATATACAAAGGCACCGTAATCTTAAGTAACAAGAAGAACGGACAAACTCCTGAAGACAGAAGTGGTCGTCCCTAGTAGAGATCTGGTTTTAAATAAGTGGTTAAAGTCAGATATGCATACAAAAGTCTTGAAAGACAGTGTCGCAGAAAATAAACAAAACAACAATAGTTAGCAGAACTTTCGAATAGAAAACAAAGGAACGATTACTAACAAACTCAAATCTAAGCTAAACTATTTTCATGCCAAAGTTAACTTCATATGTCAAGTTTACGACGCGACGTTTTAGAATTATGACGGATCATGAATTTTGGACCGGGTTATAAAACTTTTACGACTTGGTTGCTTAATATTTTTTCGCTAACGGCTATAAAAGACGACTAGAATTGAAGGCCACGGTCCCTATTGTTAGCTAGTATACATTATTGTTGATACTTGTGAGCAAGATTACCTATAATACTAGTCAAAGATACGACTTATTTAGTCCCCTAGTTTTATAAGGACAAATGATCCAGGAAACTGTTTGGTCCGACGCCCACGTCGCCTTTGCACCATAGCAGCATATCCCGAAAGGTAAAGATTACGTCCACAAAATTAAATGGACTAGTGGCGGTCCTCAGCTGTCTGGTTTGCGCGTACCTTCCGTAGTTTATGACATTCAAACTGATCAGAGTATACCGATCCTTTGAAACCAGAATAAAGCAGAGATTAACATTGCTGGCTTGACAAGGCAGAATCGTTGTGGTGAGGGTGGATGATGAACTTCATCATGAACGTAGGGTTTTACCAACAGGTACAACACCTAATGTGGTTTAAAATATTTTGATATAACTAAGACCTATTGTTACGAAAAATATACATACGACAGCTTTTTTTTTGATAAAACAAAACCAAAAATAAAAACATTGTCATTCGCCGTACGCAATGCTTTATGCCTAACTGTCCACCATTGTCTTGGCTGTCAAATTTGAATGACACGACGCATTTGCGGGGCGTGTTTGGGCATTTCGATTTTGACGTGACTTGGGCATTTAATGTCAGCGGTGAGTTACTACCTATCTACCTACCTACCTACCGGTACCTGTGCGGAAGTCTCACGATTTTTTTGTGTATGATTAGTAATGGGCGTGTTTTATTTCATGTTAAAACTGTACATAATGTTTTGTTATACCGTTATATGAAGTACAAGTTTTTTAAGTATAGAACTAATAGAGCTCATAATCATGATACATGAAGGCATGGGATCTGAGGTTGAGTAGCCCTTAGGTTCAACCATTGATGAACTTTTATCAGATGAGCTTCTATCGCATCAGTTGGCTAGCTGTGGAAACAAAGAACCGTTCCTAAATAAAGATAATGTTCCCAAATAAATGATGAGAGAAGAAATAGAGAAGATGAACAGTAGAAAATTAGGTAGCTGATGACGTTTATGATGTGATCCCGATCATATATTTAAACCAAAAAATTACTCACTTTATCTTGATGTTGAACCCAAACGTCTAGAAAAGAGCGTCATACTTCTAACCACTGTCCTGTCAGTTGTCACTTAAAATTGATCACCTCAATAGCCAACAAGTATTTAAATCAAACAGGAATTGTAGCCACGCTCGGCGACAGAACATTGCAAAAAATATAGAAACATTTCGTGTATCAGTCACACCCTTTAAAATAGAATGCCTTAGAGTAATAGTCACGATACGAGGCGACTTTAAGCAGTTTTATAATTTATTTGATTTAGTAGCTAGGTGACCGCTTTTCACTTCGTCCATATTGGTATTAAAAAAGTTTTTTTTTTATCTCTTAAAGGTAGCAAACGAGCATGCAGTCCACCTGATAGTAAGTGGTCACTACCGCCCGTGGTCATTAGTAATCACCTCTGAGTACGATTGAATAGTACGTGAGGTTGACCACAAGTGCGTTGCTACCCATGACGGCCAAGATGTTCGCCTCGTGTATAAGAGAGAAAAAATCATTTGCTGAATGTCGATACTAATGTCTTCATAGAAGTCATACAAAAAATATTAATACTCATAGTGTGTGTATTTATGATAACAAATTTAAGCTCTTGTGCTTACAAGATGTCAAAAAAATATAAGACCGCATAATCCTCCACCTACAAGTCGTGTACACTGTATACTGACGATACATAAAGTAGTATTTAATTACTTTTGTCTGCCCTGTTTTTTTATAGCGTCTTAAGAGAGCAAACGAGCATGCAGTACACCTGATGGTAAGTGGTCACTTAAGTTACTTGTTGACCACTAATGAGTTGCTATATTGCTTCACGGAGGATTATGAGAATGGCGGGGGTACCACCTACCCGGTCGAACTACATAAGTTCTACCACCTGGCATTTAAACTATCAACAAACAACAATAAACTTGTTATATTAATAATATAATGTCGTAGTATTATTCCATTTATTTAGCACTTGGATCATTATTTAATGAATACTATCTAGATATTTAATAAGACATGCATGAAGTCACTGATTTAATAATAACTCCAGACAGGCGATATTACAAAAAATAACATAATAAACTTTTTGAACCTGAATATATTCATAAATTGTATTTAATTTAATGACTACTATCGAATACTATCTAGATATTTAATCAAGACATGAGTGAAATCACAGATTTAATAATTACGCGCCATTCACTCAAGACTGACGACATAACGGGAATAAGGGAATAACACGTAGGGAATAACATAACATACTACTTTTCGGACCTGTATATATGTAAATTATAATTTAATTAATATCTATATCGAATAATAATATCTAAATCAATGCTGATCAAGATAATATTATTAGATATAGATAGGTTATTTCTAAAGGACGTCCAAACAGCCCACGCGTTAAAATAATCATACGCGGCGTTCATGCCGCATTAAATTGACATTACAAATATTACAACATACACAAATAAATAATTAAAGTGTCTGGCCATGATTTCAATATAACTGTCACTTTATTATTTGCACCGCTACAAGAACCTTGTCCGTTTGTTTGTTTTTATGTTTTATTTTGACAACGGTATAACTTAGATTATCATCACGTCATAATGGATTTTGATGGAACTTTCTTCCCTAAAATAATACTAGAAAATGTTTTAATCAGAAAATTTGAAGAGTGTTAACCAGGTGGTAGAAGCCATTTAGTTCGACCGGGGAAATACCACCGTCACTCTCATACAGGGTTTTCGTAGGTTCAATGGAGAGGCGTGGTTGCCTTTCCATCACGTAAACTGCATCCTCGTTTGCTACCTTTAAACGATTAAATAAAAAAGTCGAATCAAGTGGCGACGTTAGTTTTTATAACATATAATACTAGTTCGGTTGCATGTATGTCATGAATATTACGGCCAGCGGTGAACGTAAGGTCAAGTGGCACTGTACAAAATGACAGTTCATTTCCTAGCAGACACACCAAATTACCCTAGTGTGCAAACAGCCTTAGCTTTACACTCCAATTTTTGCATGCGATAATGACTTCTATGCACTTCGATATAAGATGTAAGTTCGGTTGTAATGTTAGATAGAAGGATGTTTTAGTGGGTGAGGTGGCAAATGTTATTGCTATTGTGGGGTATAATGCGATTGTGTTGTACTAATTGACAATGATCACTATCGTAGACATGTTCCCTTGCGGTGGGGTTACGTTGCGTTTTGTATGTATTTCGTAATTAATTGCTATTAATCATTTCTCAGTTCGGAGTTTGTTGACAAATCTGCGGTCTTTGTACAATTTTTCAATAAAAGTATACCAAGGGGATGTTTGTGTGTATAAAAATTGGATGTTAATGGAAATAGTCTTTATGAGTCGAAATAACAAAAATATAGGAAACTTTATTTTTCCCGTGGCGCTGAATACGAATACATATTAGACAATTTAATTCTCAGTAGTTTGATTATTTCTGTGCCTACGAAAATACATGTACAATGCGTAATAAACAAACTTACATTTGTATTTATATCTGTTAGGATGGTTAAGATTGAGTTAAAATTTAGAGTAGTGTTAAAAACTTATATAATATCTGATTTGCGTGACATCTGAAAACTTCCGTCTTACGACTATTTTGATCAAAAACATATACCTACTTTAATGTATCTACGAAATTGCACCTCAATCGCACAACCATAAATAGCACGACCACGACCATTTCGAACCAATCAATTAGCCGACCAGTCGCAGTAGGTATCTGTCATTTTAATAATAAAACAATTATCTTGCACAGTAATTATAGCCCGGTGCTGTGGTGCTGAGATAAAGGGCGCCAGCGTTTGACGTTTGTTGTTTCAATTGCTACTAATTGTGATGTCTGGCTTGGGCCTACGGCGTATCCGTGTGTAGTTATAGCTAGCTACAGATATGTTATGTTGGATTGCACATAGCAGTGATAACCTAGTGGTCGAGAATCCGACTTTTCAAACGAGGGGCCGGGTTCGAATCACAGCACGCACGCACAAAACTCAAGGGTGTGTGAAGTCTCTCAACTTGCACTTGGCCAGCGCGGTGGACTGTGGCCTAAATCCTTCTCATTGTGAGAGAAGACCCGTGCCCAGCAGTGGGACAATAATGGGTTATGATGATGATTATATTGGAGTGGCTTGTCGAAAATTGGATTGATGCAAGTTGAACTCCACACACACAGCACAGGGTTCCGAAATGTACGAATTCGTTCCGAATACGTTAACTTAATAACTTTTTAAAATCAAATCCACATTGTTTTGAGGCAACCGAAATAATTAGTCCCGGAATGCTAACAACATTTTTTCTCACAAATCATTTTTTTTTATTCATTCCAACAGTAAATTGAGGAATTTACCAAGAACTTAAGACTATAAGCGCATCGTGGTCGACTCAAAGTATGATTCAATCGTCTTGATTGATTGATTACACCATACCTTGTTCTACTAAAAACGGAAGTGATCACATACCATCACGAGAACTGCACACTCGTTTGCTACATTTGTTTTAAACAACCAGAGATGTCAAACCAAAACATAAGAATTGCGTGCTTGATGTCAGGTGGTAGAACTCATGTAGTTCGACCGGGGAGGTACCACCGCCACCCTCATAATCCTCCGTGAAGCAATT
>DWNR01001154.1:0-16019 GCA_018250455.1 Polygonus leo
ATAGGATCGATCCTAAGTATCCCCAGCCAACTTTTTTTTTAATATATTCCATGTACAGACTCTTTAGCTTTATTATATGTATAGATAGATAGATATCCATTCTGTCAAATTGTCTTTAAGTCTCGCGTTAAACTCTTAATAGCCGCAAAGGTTACATAATCAGATTACGCAATGTTTGATAAGACGGCGCAATGCAAATCCAGCCGAGCAGACATTCCCATTATTTATTAAAGGGACGTCTAATAAAATCCAACGGGCATTCACAGTTGTATTGTGGTCGTGATAAAGGTATGACCACCTACGTACAGCGAATGCGTTGGCGGGCGTCGTGTTAGGATTTCACTAGTCGAGATTATTATGGCATTGGTATGCCGTAGGTGCAAGGAATATCGGTTTACGAACAACCTGCGTCTGGTTAATGTCTCCACCTCTGACATCGGCTGTTTGTTGTGATTTTAATTGTGCTGCCTTGTTTTTGTATAATTTGCGACTCACGACTGCGAAATGTGAGAGTTTAAGCTTGAACTGAATTTTCATGTAATTCGTATTATTGGAAACGGTTTAATATACCTAAATGTCAGATGTTATGGTAGGTACAAATTTTGTGTGTTCTGTAATGAAATATAAAAGCGCGTCTTATCAGAGCTATGTTTGTATATATTGCATTCATAATAAGTAATTTTTAATGTCCAACGGATTTCATAACCATCTCTCTGTCTTTTGTATAATAGAATGAGCAAACCAGCTCGCCTTATTCAAATGGTCACTGCTCCTGGACTTCTGTAATGAACCCTAACAACGATTAGCCCTAGTTACATAGGGTCGATCACGTATATAATACATTACGTAGTACATTCTTCTTCTTGCTTCTTTTACGTCCAATATTTTCACCAATATAGAACTACCACTCCTTTACCACAGGAACACGAATTGTTTTGCAAAGAATCAAGGGACTCTTGCTACGCCGTCATAGTGAGAAACATAACACAACAAAAAATCTTCTTTAATTCGTACTTGGATACTGTGTACCTACTACATATTCATGACATAAATAAATTACGTGCGCGGTCTTTATAAGAACTTTAAAAATTGTTGCTAAGTTCTGAGAACGAAGTACGATAGATGTGGCACATATAAGACAAGTTATGATGCTGTACTTTGTACATTTTGACACATCTTTTAAAACCAGGTATAATTCTGTAACATAGCTAAAGTACTAAAACCAACATTCTATATATTTCTTTCATAAGCAATTATGATTTAACACGTCTTATAGATAAGTTGTATGGTAAGTACAAAAATGTCTTATCGAATTTATCCGTAATATTTGTGGCTGACTTTCAGTCTCCGTTTTAAACTCTTGTCTGAAGAAAAAAGATCAGGTATACCTAAAGAATAATTAATATTGATATGTATGTATCGACGCAAAGACCTTTAAATGATAAAATTAATTACTTGATGACATCAATCAAAAACCTTAAGACATTCTAGTATGTACCAGTTCTCCGGCAAAAATTACTGTTTACGCATTGGACTGCTAGGACTCCGTTTTCTATATCGCCAATGCAATCTGCGTTCCGAAGTGTAGATACGGTTCAATCATCATCAAAAGTAATTTACAGCGACAATATTTTATTACCGCTATGCACAATTATTCACATTATAGTTTTTGCAACTATTTTATGATCCTACTGCCTCTGGAATCAGTCACTTGCCTGACTTGCAACGATATTGCGATATTGCGTGCAATATGCGAACATCGTACCGATCACTTGTGTTGTCACTCATAGCCAATATTAGCTCATCATTTTCATCTGATAACTAAATTTTAGATCTAATGATACGATCATCATTTAATTTTAAGGAGACTGTTTGCTCTTGTGTAAAATGAAATGTTAAATAGGATAACAATGTGTTTGTATTAAAGGGTAAATTACGTCAATAAAATGAATTGATTTGTATTATAAATATATCATCACAATCCAATTTTGTCCCACTGTTCGGGCTTCCAGATTGACAAAGATTTAGAACATAGTCCACTGCGTTGGCCGTTTAGTATACATTTTAATATCATACAAAATAATACACATTATAAATGTATTTATAAATTTGCATTATTTTTACAATGGGAAGCTTAAAGAACTACCAAAAATATAAAAGCTCATTCCGTCGCTCGTTCGTTATTCGTCGTCTGTAGAACCACTGTTACAAGGGTACTGTTAAACAAACGTAACGCGTAACATAGCGCGTCATTTAAAACAACTGTAATAAAATATCCCTCCTGATACTACGCATTGCAGATTTATAGCTTCTTGATTGCCACTAGGCTTTAATCAGGCCGCAGATAATGTAGATTAATGCTATAAACATAGCGTAACAGAATATAGGTAAGTTATATTTATGATCGTACTATCTCCAAGGTTTGATTGTTTATAGGAAACTATTTAACTAGCTAATAACGTAGACTTCTGATTTTGGCTTAGAATTAGCTTCGTATTGACGGCAGAAACCGGCACAATACGAATGAATGTAAGACAGATGCGTTGCTACTACACTGAGAGACAGACACAACGCCTCAATTAGCTAAATGATGGTACCGTATCATGCTTTTCTCTTTCACACCAGACATTTGCGCTTCCCTATAAGACAATAAGTAGATCACAAAGTAACGATTTACAATAAACCTTTTTTTTAATGATGAAGCTCCTATTTTTTATAAAATTGGATAATTGGATTTAGGGAGCTCTATTGCTCCCTAAACTTTATTTTTTATATTCTATGACTATCTGATGAGGTGCAGGTGTTTCCACACATTTGTGAAACATCTCCTTTACCGCAGGATTTAGCTAGAAATTTCACCCCACATCCAACGCATCTTAGCCCGTCGTCCGCAATCAAAGAGCTATACATCATTTTAATACTGGCCATGTCACCGCAAATCCAAATCTCCAATGCAAATGAAATGCAGCGGTCCGAGAGTGCGCCCTAATGGTACATCATAAATTATAACACAGCAGGTCCTGTTATCTACCTTCGTGTACACAATTTCGTGGAGATTATACTTGAATACATAATGGGAACACATTATTGTATCTGTTTTGTACCGATCTCAATCCTTCGCCTTCATTTTAACCGTCTGCCTCGAGCGGAAAAGATCTTAGTTTTGAATGTGTTATCTCCGAATGTTTGTGTCATGATCGATTGAATTGATTCAACGGCTTTGTTGTAAAAATCAGGTGGGAATATTAAAGTAAACATAACTTCAAATACACAAAGGTAACAAAAATTTAGATGTACCGTGGTCTATCGCTGCTTACTTGTAAATACTAAATGACATAAAACATGTAATTGAATATATAAAATAGTATTACTAAGGTTCAAGTTCTCAAAATCAAATCAAAATCTTCTAAATTCGCATTACTTCCTTAAATGGAAGCGTCTATAGGTACGAGTGGGCAGGCGCCGCGCTCATATTAATCACTGCTAAATAAGTTGTTCCTACACGGGTCACACGCATGACCTATACCAGCTGCTTTTTGTACACGCCAATTTGGATCGTAAACCATTATTGCAGAGACTAAAATGGCGTTCATGAATCGCTCCCAAAGTAGATCTCGTGTGCCCCAAAGATTTACAAAAAAAGTCCTGATTTCCGTCAGTTCCCACGACGCACTACGGCCCCGTTCTCACATGAAATTGCGTTTTATTTACAACATTTCGTCTTAAATACACCTGCGTGACAAATCAGACACGATTGGTCAGATTCATATTGCTAGTTACATGAAATGTTCACTCTTAAATATATGAGATTCCGTCGAGATTGGTCCATATAGGAACTGTTAGAACGATTAGCTAATTATTCGCCAAGCTATTCCTTTGACGGACAACTCTACTAAGCGTTGGCCAAGCGCACAATAGAATTGAGCTACGCTCTCAACGCAAAATATGACCTATATACTAATTCGTATGCAAAATTTATTTATGTGGCCGACATTGTAATATTAAATCCAAACTAAAACTTGTAGGTCAGTTTCTTTATTTATAATTTAAGATAAAAATTTATACCTAAAGCCTTTACAAAATAATTTATTCGCGCTTCAGAGTCTCACTTGTGACTAACAACGATAGTCAATGCCAGCGATGTGCACGCAGATCGAATCCAATAACGTTTAGTAGCATGATTCTCGTGGGATTATTTACTGCCGACAAGTTTTTTCCTATGTGCGATCCTTGGTACAAGTCAATATACCATGTTCGCCGACATAATCGATACATCTAAACAGTGAGCCCATTTATTTCTCATACACAGTTCATACATCGGAAAGTAATTTCATATCTTTCCATAAGGCGATCGACGCGACGCGTTTCCTAAAATAGTGATGTGAAATAAATCAAAGATTGTGGTTGTCGATACCGTGTCGTCTAAAAAAGCGGCGGCGCGTGTGAATCTCCTGCAGCCGCGATCGTATGAGAATATACGGCGGAATGCTAGCTATCTAGCATAAGACTTATGCGACTGATCGATCTGATTTTAGTTGCGCTTTGGCAACACATACATGCCAACTGCGCCTCCGAACATACATCGAGCGGAAATGTTATGTTATGAATAAATTCATTACTGTGTACACGTTGATTTTCCATGTTTGTAACCACGCGAAGAATAAAGCATATTTCATTTATGGCACCTGTCACTTTTAATTTAGTATCCTACGCTTTTTTGTCGCATTTTGAAGCACATAAAAGATCAGGTCAGTTGTGTGGGCTGAGTAACTATTACTGCGACTTTTCATTACTGCCAGGCCCAGAAAGTGCTTCATGAGAAATAACTGTATCCACTTTATAGAAATATATATTTTTAATTAATTTAAAGACATGCAATAACTAATAGCCACTTCTATAATAGGACATGACTAAAACATTATTTATTTCATAATAGAGTCCAGTTAGGACATACACCTACATACAGAGTACAAATATGATCAAATATGTAAAACAGTTTCATATAATAAATTATTATACTACTTACTCTACATTTGTAGATTTTATAATATTTGTTTACATAATAGAAGTATATACATATACGCGTTTAATATCAATCGTAGCAAACTTATGAGCATTAATTCGGACTAGTTCATATTAGTAGGCAAGTTTGCTTCACCACACCCTTCAAACCAGAACAGTAGCGCTAACACTGCTCTATGTTTATATAACAGCAACTTAGTTGCTCTATCAGTAGTTTAAAAGCCGGTATTGTGGCATTTCAAGCGGATTATAATTTGATAAGTAAACTGCAATTAATAAGAAATAAACAGCAAGAGTTAAAAGATGTTACGCAACTTCTATTAACATTATGTTGATATTAGATACGCTTATTGAAAAAGGGTTACACAAGCCTTTTTTATAAGTGTTGATCAGATAATTTACCTGCTAGTGTAAAACCCTGATTCATTACCAACTGCTAGCTACATATCGCTAATGTAATGGAGAAGCGAAATTATCCTCAAAATTATTGTACCACATAGTTGAGAGACAAACAAAATCCTAAAGACTTTGGTTATACGGGAAGCGTTCCAGTTAATATTAATAATAATATGAATAATCATCGAATATATCATCTAGGGCACCCCGTCAAATGACCAAATGAGCGTATATCGGTGGCTAAGTAAAATAGAACTGCTATTTACTTATGCACACAAATGATTTACTCTGGTGTGATTTAAATGTATGCTCGGGTGCGTAATAGAGATATCATTAAAACACACAAGTTCCGCTCGGCGACGCATCCGACGCGCGCCGCCGACCGCCGACCTCCGAGCCAATAGAATTAATATGATCGATGACCAGACACTTCGTAATAAGGTTTACTCTATTAAATTATAGCTTGGTTTTTGTGTGACGCGCGTGCTCATTATCCACGTAATAATGCACACGGAGAAGTTAATAACGAGCTTATAGTTAACTTACGTTGACAGACTCTATTTTATTAGCTACTTGTTTTGATTGACAGTAAGTTATTAGAAATATTATAGGTACTAAATGTGAACTTTTGAACAAGTTCACTCCAATGGTTGCCGGGCAATTATGCCGGTGCGTAAACAACGCACCTATGGTCAACTTCAAATAGGATATCGATTCTGCCTGATACTGATTGGGAACGTTCATGGACAGCAATCGGAATATATTTGCTGTGTAAAAGTGTAATTATACCCCACACTGAGAGTTTTGTAATATAATACGAACAATCAGAAGAGCGATTTGAGTATACCGTAGCAAGACTCCTAAATTAATTGCGGATTCAAACCCGATATGCCTAAAAGCAAAAGCCGCAGAACGCAATCTATCAATCTGCGGTCCGTTTATCATAAGTGCAAACAGTAGTTAGATACCTACAGCGTTTACGCAAACATATGTGAACTAGATGCGGTATTAAGATATTATACGAGCACGTGTTGCGCGTGGTCGGCCAAGCGCGACGTGTTTCATTGGTGGCCATCCAGTCCAATAGAAGCGTGAGTGATCATCAGTGTTCATCGCATTATAGAATCATGCAATCGAGTAAAGTCATTTACGTTTTTGCTTTAACATTTCGTATATAATGTGGTAAATTGAAAAGGGGTTAACGATCATCTATTTATCATGCCATCGCACATAGGTACATTTATATTGATATTATTCAAGTGACACATTAGGCTATCTCCTTTTTCCTACATACATGCTTATCTACGTAAGCAGCTTAGGTACATAGGAGTCATACATATTATTAGATCGTCACCTTCTAGGTTTTCATATATATTTGTCCTACATGAACAATGTATTTAATACAAAAACACAAAAGATAAAGCGTTTCAATCTTTCGAAGATATGCTTTATATTAATTAATTATCATAAAGTGTATGACTTAATTATTATTATACGTATTACACGAAATGTTCAAGTTTAAATATTTGACAAACCTAACATATGTAATGCGTAGGTGTTCTTATTATAATCCTAACTGCGTACATATAGAAACGTACCTACATTATAAACACATCAGCTCCAAGTGCAACGACCATCATACTAATAGCCTGTGTTACCTCCAATAGAATTATCGTGATGGATGACCAGACAACGTAATTAATGCCATCAACCATACGTCCACTTTTTGCCGTTTATACTATGAAATGAAATCCGCTTTTTCAGCGCTTTCTTGTTCTAAGTATATTAGATTTAACAGATTAGAACCAGGATTGATCAGTCAATATAATTTAATAATAATAATGATTGATAGGGGGTGTCATAAAAGACGATGCTTATTAAGTTTCTTTGAAGTAAATAAGGATTTTGTTGACTTGGAGAAGATGAGTAGATAACGATGACGAGATAATGAGGTATAGCCCAAGGATAGCCAAATAACGCTTAACGCCGCAAAAAAAAAAGATTTCCTCTCTGAAATTCAGGATTGAAAGAGTAATTTTATAATATCCAAAGATATAGTACCTTATCCTTGGATATCATATACCTACATTGTTTTAATCAATATGCCTACATAGGAAAATTCCATTAGCACTAACAGCAAAATTACAAAACCAACGTAATAACGGGTAGATAAACACGTAATCAATACTATTGAGGTTATAAGATATTAAATTAGTGTACGTTTTCTATTCAACAAGTTGATATTCGCTCGATATAGAATCGTTGCATATAAAATTACGATGTCTCATTCCTATTCGCACCTCGCCTCCAATATTATACGTGCATTATTATTGGCTGATAAATAAAGTAATTTATAGTCAGCATACTTTATCGTGCCCGTCGCACATAATGTTCGAATTCGATAAATAGGCTCTCCACACACCGAGGCGAATCACGATAATTTATTAAATCGTAGTTTACATAACGAACCAGTGGGACGAGTTGACGAGCCTATTCGAAATGCATAAAAGCCCACAAAAGTGAGTCGATGCGATCGGAGAGGTACGGCGATACGGTACCGGTACGAACGAATAAGCGATTCAAATGCTAATATATCACAAGGCGGCGGCGGAGCGTCATGCCGCTCATTGGCCACGCTATTTACATTAACATACATAACCGTGTGGCTCCGCCTCCCGCGGCACGTCACGCCGCTTCCGAACGTTAATTACGAGTAATTAGAGGATCGTGACTGGGCTCGGGACGAGATCGATGCACACAAATATGCTCTAACCGCTTCATGCACCCACAACACATGTCGCTCATGTCGCACGCTCCGGCCTATTAGTCGACGTGACGCTCTTTAATCTCGCCGACAAATTGACAATTTACAACCGACTATTACACCGTACGTGCAAATATTGTATAATTATTTCGACCTCTCTCTTTAATCATACCTCGGTGTACAAGCAGCGAAACTCTAATACTGGAGCACTTCCAAGAATCAATTTATGAGAGCTTAATCACTACATTTACTGAAACGGTACCTAAACCTTTCTTGTTACCATAATCTCCACAAACCCAAACTAGCATTCATGCTACTTAATATGATAATACCTGCCTAACTCGTTCTCTAACGTCATCTGCCAAGAGGCTGTCTAGACCAAATGGCTACATTTCGACAGGTCCGCTTTTTATTGGTTTCAGTAATATTATTCAAACATGCCTAATATTCTATGACTTACTCATAAACTTGATCGTTGCAAAATTATGAAGTTCTAAGTAGATCGAGGATAGAAGTAGCAATAGGGAAAGAACCCGTCATGAAATGCTGTCATCACTTGAAGCTGATCTCACAGTGGTGTTAAAATACGTACGCTTGTAATGTAGGGACGCTCGTTTCTGTAGCGAGGGCTGGTTTACGCGGCATTCTGCAACAAGTCATAAGCAAACGGCGCGAGGATCACGAGCGCGCCAAATATGGCTCCCGGATGTCGATGGCCAATGGTTCATAGGATTTATGTCGATCCCTTTTTGGCGTAAATTAACACGCGTCATGAAGGCGTGACCTGACAAATTTTCTTAGTTTTTTCTCGTAGAATATTGATAATACAAATTACGCCTATATCGCATATTTTACTAGATTATTTACAAATAAACAAGTATATTTTTCGAAAAATATTTTCTCAATCAATATCACTCCAGAGTCCCTCAACCAAGCTAGAATTTAGAAATCACCGTGCACTTAAAGTTATCTTCCATCGAAGTTCTTTACATCTCTACCTATAACGAAGACAAAATCGTCTAATGATGCATAGAACAATGCAACAGCAATATAATCCATTAAACAGATCGCGCCGTTCATCTCAAAGTCTACATCGAGATCTCGAGCAATCATTATCAACGTGCGAGGTCTATTGCCATAACATAAACATCAATCTTCTACTCTGTAATGAAATGTAATATTGTGCGTGCACGATCATATCAGTAAACTGAATACCGGTACACCTGACACGCTCGAAGCCGACGCTCGCAGTATCTACGTGACAATACGCTGATGATACAAGCGTCCATCCATCATGCCATAAAAATTATCCAATTTATTACCGCTCGACCACATCGTATTTTTGGAACAACTGTCAATGACGCAATATGCACGGAACCCTGGTGAAAGGGCTCAAGAGAGCACTAGTTTCTTGGCCCTTTCCAAAACCTGTTCTCTTTATCACTTCGATGTATATTATCAGAAACTTTCAAGCAGGTTTCGCAGAAAAATACATACATTAAACCACTTATTAAACAATCGTTACGTCAAATCTACGATGTGGTAGACATCGTGGATTCGGATATTGACATTTTGTTTCATTTTTTTTAATGAATTACGTTCACCGTCAATTTATTAGTAATTAACGTAAAAAGTGGACGTTTTCGTATCAATTGCTCCAGTTTCTGATGTCGCAAGCAAGTGGGCGTACGTCGAAGGCGAGCGTAGGAGCTGACATCGATCAGATGGTCACCCCCGCCGACCGGTCGCGTCATTTCGCAATTTCGGTAGACTTAGCATACCTATCTACCGAAGTATCTAAGATATTCATGACCGATTTCGATATAAGCAACATTCAACTGATAAAGTTTGCATGTAATCAAGTTGTACGATTGCCGTAAATAAACAAATGAAGTATGAATACTGTCATTGTAATTTTACGCAACATGATCATCTTCAATATATCTTTACGCTTATAGGCCACTTATAGTTTAATTTTATACCTAACCCTATGGTATTGTTAGCAATTTCATAGTGACTTTCAGGATTAAAGTCAATATATTATATAACCTTATACAATCGAAATTCGTGTCAACAATGTGTACTAAATATATATTTTATTGTTTCAGGTCGGTGGCGCACGAGCCCGATGAGCGCGTGCGCGGCGGCCGCCATGCGCGAAAAGCACGCGGCGCCGCGCCGCCTCGCCTCCCCGCCCTCCTCGCCATTAGAACGACACCCCAGCCCACTTGGCTCCCCACGAGCGGACGAGCCTCTCGACCTTAGAGTCACACACAAGCGCCCGCCGAGGCTCGAAGATGAAAACTGCAACCTCATAGCGCCCTCTCCGCCACCTCACCCGACGCATCCAGCTCACCCGGCGCATCCCGCACTGCTCCAGTTCTGTCGGAGACTACCCCTGGCGTTGCCCGCTTCTTTCGGTCGGTACCCGTTCCTTCCAGCGGCGGCAGCGACCCTGCTGGCTCCCGGCGCGCCTCGTCCCCCACCGGTACCTCCGAACCCCGGAGCTAACAGGGCACGCGACCGGTACACGTGCTCGTACTGTGGAAAGGCATTCCCTCGCAGTGCAAACCTGACGCGGCATTTACGGACGCATACGGGCGAGCAGCCCTACCGATGCAAGTACTGTGAACGTTCCTTCTCAATATCTTCAAATCTGCAACGACACGTGCGGAATATCCATAATAAGGAACGACCGTTCAGATGTCGCCACTGCGACCGCTGCTTCGGACAGCAGACGAATCTCGACAGGCATCTAAAGAAACACGAGGCCGAGAACGGAGACGATGGCCGCCGGAGATCCCCAGAGGAGACATACTTCGAAGAGATTAGATCGTTCATGGGGCGAGTGGCGCCAGCGCGCCGCGCCGCCGCCGCCGCCGCCAGCGCCGCGGATCACACCTGATAGTGGACTCCATCACAAACATACACCGTTACAATAATCTGGTCGATATATCCAAATGACTCTCGTTTATAAATTAAACCGTACTATTTGATTTTGTGAGGTGTAATAATATCGAAATCTGTGACACGCCAATGATTATTTTATTTTTGTTTCTAAAACATTCATTATTGTTTATTTTTGTCTATTGAATAAGTGTTCTTTGTCTTAAAATAGTCCCCATCAAAAATGTTCCAACTGAGTTGTTTGTATTTTGGCGTTGTTGAGTGATCAGGGTAAAGTAATGGACATTCGAAGTAAGTTATGATCAAAATATAAGTGATATCAAATCTCATGTACTTACTGTAAATATAACATTGTTCAAAGTAGAATAATTAAAGCGCGTACCGAATTTTTCACTACCGATAGGATTACACAAACTAGAATGTATGAATATATTCCTTGTGTATAAAAGACGTAGATAGGTATTAAATATTATGTTAAGTGTTCAGAGTGTTCGCTATAATAGAGTTATGATTTATCTATAAATAAGTATTGTATGGATGTAAGTAGATTTTTGTATTATTTGTAAATTTTGCTTCATTGTATCGATGTTAAATAAATTAGTATTGTAGTCTGAGAGGAAACGCCGGTTACCAATAAACGTATAACTTGTTGCTTATTGAAGATATTATAAATATTTTTTTTATAAAATGTTAGAAAAAGTTGTTTAAAAATGATCTGATCACTCTGGAGTTTATATAATGTGTGTTGCGTAAATTATTTAGTTTTGGGGCGAATTCGCTAAAAGATATTTCTCTTGCAGTGAATTCTAAAGCCCTTATTGTTAAGTTTCAAAAGATTACGCAGATTAGAAATATAACATTGTATTCTGATATTTAAAATAGGAAATTTATAAAAATAGTAGCTATTTTTAAAACATTATTTACAAAAAAATAAAACTTTGTGTCCAAATCGTTGTGCTAAATTAAGATAATATACAAATCTGTGATTTTATTTATTACTTGGCTACAATTGGAACCGTTGAAATTTTCAAATATTATCAGTTGAAGACGAAGTTTCTCAAAGAACTAAGCTAAACGTTCCTTTAAGTATAGATAGATCTCTATTATTGTTACGAGTATAAATTTTACCTAGAACATTTAGTATGTTCTCTCCTTTTACGAATATATTTTAAAATTTCTATTATTATTTTTAAGAGGCCTTCTTCGTACCTAAAACTTATTTAGTAAGATTTCATAATTGGAAAATAATATATTAGCTATATCTTTGAAAATATATACGCAGAGTCAATGTTACCTTTATATGAATGAAACTTGTTTGCCATGCCTTAAGGTGCTATCAAATAGGAAAATGTTATTTTTAAACTTAAAACTATTTCAAAAAACTTAAAATTATTCCTTTTGTAAATGCTTTTATCTTTTACTACGGTCTCTAATTTTAACAAAATAAACAAAATAAAAAACCAACATTGTGTGTATTGCCTTATAATATATTTGTATAATGACTTTCACGACATCTTCAGTAAAAAGAATGGTAAATATCTCAGAACCAATAAATAAATGAAATATCTGGCGAGTGAGATTTTCAAAATTAATAATGATGATTTTAAGTTTTGATAGCACCTTAACTGTTTAGTATACTCGTACCAAATTAACTTTTGAACGTGTAAGAGATGCTATTTAACTTATCACTAGGATGTGTAAGAAATAGAGATTATTACGTTTTTCGTTTTGTACTTTTGATACCTATTAGTCGTTCAAAGGTCACCGATTACCTTGTCAATGAAATAAATAATTTTAAATTGACTTTTGTTTTTTTATTATAATGAACACCTACCGTTTACCAACATTTTAGACTTCATTTCCTAGAGGCAAAATAATATTGCTTAAAAAATTGCTTAAATAATGGTATATACAGAACACAAAATATGTAATTTTTTGTCAAATATATTACTTTTTGTGGGGGTCCCCCCCGACCATCCCCATCCTTCCTCCAAAAGGAAACCGACACCTTGGAAGAGACGCCGAGTTATATGGGATTCTTATCGCACTAAAACCTCCTCGGTGGCCGCCCTCGACGCTTTCGGCCCCATCCGCCCTCTGATCCATCTGGAGTCGTCCCTGGCAGCAATGGACACTGCAACACCATCCGTTTACGACGATATGCGACGCACACTGTTGTCCTTCCCAGGGTCGCTGGTTGGACGGTTCGAACTCCCACTCTAACCGCAACTCCGAAAACCCCCTTTAACAGCCTCTTAGAAGATACCTTAACACTATTCTTTTATGATCCCGAAACTACAGGGACCATCCAAAATACATAAGGAAAATATATATAAAGGAATATATACAGAATAATAAAACTTGTTGCTAACGTAAATAGCCTACTTGGGTATCGTTTCTAACAACATTTCACATGTAGTGATTGTAAGTTGAGGTCCGGGTGCAAATCAAAGGCCTCATTCTACATAATGAGATCGAAGATTACGGTCGAAACCTATCAATAAAACAAATGTATACCAATAATAGATTGAAATTAAAGAAAAGGTAATTTAGCTTTGAAGTAGTTCAATGATGTGCCGTGATGGGCCAGAGGCGCTGCTGTAGGTTCGTTAACGATATGATTACACTTTATTAACTATAATAACCTCAATGCTACAATTTGAGGATACATAGCTGCCCACCCAGAATCTAACATTTAAACTATTCTATCTCTGTTTACGTTTCACAATTTCTTTTTAATCTGACTACATATTTGAGAGGAAAATTATCCTTTTTCTTTTGAATAAATAAAAAGATAAAAAAAACTATTTTTGGTATATGTTGTTGTAGCGCCTATAGGTACACATTCCGTCAAAAAGTCAAGTATCTACCTATTGCGATTAAAGATCAAAAGCCGTGTAACAGGCAAATAGACAGACCGTAATGGCTTTATAAATGTTGGTCCCGTAAGCACCCTCTAGGTTTAGATGGGTAAAAAGAATTGAAGTGCTATTTGAAGTTCACCACTGATGCGGTATCACCAAAGACTATTTTGATGCCTGATGGTAGTTACTACATTAAGCTTCCTCCACCTAAGTACCTATAGAAAAGTAGAAATAGTAGAAGGCAAACATAAGTGTGATGGTGCAACATCAAAGAATCTTACCACCTACCTTTATCCAACATACTATCTAATCTTATACCACCATACTACTCATTAGTTAAAGTTAGTAGCTTTAGAAATGTTTATAAGATCCGATACAACGATGTGCCCAGAGGCGTGAGAGAACGCGCTTTAGCTTACAATGTGATTATAGTTTATTATCGTTAATTTCTAACCAATGAAACAACTTAGCACAGTAGGCCATATTTGAAGTATATAAGTTGATACATATACGTATAAGAGAGATACAGCTGCAAACTAAGCCTATTAATTTATGCATATACACAGACATACAAGTTTTATTACTATAAAAGTAGGAGGACTCTATAGTGACATTTACAAACAAGGCACAAATTACTATGATCGCATCCCATGCCTTTCTACCGTTTTACAAACGCTATGACTAAATTAGTACTTTTTTCTCTTTTATAGTACTCTTATTTACTATTTTATCGAAATCCAACGATATAGCAGGCGGGCTATCGGATGGTAGCGGTACCGATATAACCATCACTTACTAAGCACTTTTGGCATTTTTTTTAATTACTTCATATCATAGCACGCTAAAGGAATATGTCTTTTCATCCATATCTTGTATATTATGTATATTAGTGTGTGTGTAGTTATAAGCGGTTAATTATTGTTAGCTAAGTTTTTCGCCTATTCATTTCCTCCAGCTAGTTTACGACAAGCCAGTCTGTATTCCTACTTTATTTACTCTACCTATTTACGAGTATAAAGGTAAAGAAGCTGAATGATAGTTTAAATTTTTAAAAAATCTAATTCTTATTTCAATTAGAATTTTATAAAAGGTTGGTTATAAGTGAAAATCATCTTCCTTTCTATTTCCTAGTTTTATACCATACCTACATACATACTACACAGTCAATGAACAACTACATATTTCATGCTGTCCAAAGCACTTTGCTTCGAACTCTTATTCACACCTTCAAGCTGTAACAAGCTGGCCAACGTTCTGAATACAAAATTGCAGAAACTGGGTAAGGTTTAAACTAAATCTTCGCTAATTAGATAAATCGGGAATATCAACAGCTCACATTTCAAACCAAACTTGCTATTGTGAATACTAATTTGACGGAATCCAAGTTGCAATTTGAGTTCAAATGACAAGCTAATAGCGATTTAGATTATATCTATAGAGTCACCCTACAATTTTCATAAAATTTAAAAGCATACCACGGTCGAGGCTATCACTGCACTCCGAGCCTCACGATCTCTAGGACCACACTTTTTGCAGTTAAAACTAATTTAGGTCCATTTTATACATATTACGCCCGTAACAAGCGGTACAACTCACTGACATTAATCATGCCAACAGCGGATGGTCCATACAGGATACGTTCCAATGCCATACCCATACCAAATAACCGCTTTAGGCCTCAACTACGAAGGACGTTTTAAGTAACGCACTTCCCAACGGACCAACTCTCGGTAACCGAACTGTTGCGATAAACATACGCAACGCATCGCAAGGCTCGACGCTGCACTCGACGCCCCACTCTTCGCCCTATATCCCACACGTTACTTTGTCTGTTTATTTTGGTCTTCTTAAAGCTTTGTATGATAATTAAAGTAATCGAATGCTTTGAATGTATATTTTGACTAATTTTTTTAAATCATCGTCATCATCACATTAAACTATTATCCTATAACTGGGTACAGGTAACTCACGATAAAAAGTAATTCTTACACGTATGATTTTTTTCATTCTCAGAGGCATTGATTTCCTCGCGATATATTCGGTGTAGTACGAGATTAAAATAAGCG
>DWNR01001155.1:0-16017 GCA_018250455.1 Polygonus leo
AAAGGCAAAACTGATTAACTGACTGACATATCAACGCACAGCCGAAACTACCGTACCTAGAAACTTGAAATTTGGTAAGGTACAGAGGTTCCTTTCATGATGTAAGTGAGCACTAAGAAAGGATTTTTCGAAATTCTATCGATAAGAGCCCCCACTCTCTCTTATATGACGCAAACGAAGTTGCGCGGGTCAGCTAGTTACGGATATAATTATAGACTTAGCAAATAAGTCCCACATTTTTTGGCGCTTTTGCAGATTTTAGTCTCACCTTATTTACAAGAAGTCACATGTGAATAAAGATGAAACTTCTACATTGATTTTAACGAAATTTCGCACATAAGTATAACTTGTTTCAACTTGAGAGATAGAATACTTCTGAGCTCGACAGATGGCGCTGTTGTCAAGTTTTTAAAGACAGAAGACGTCGACTCGGCCCCACTACTAGTAATACGTAATGATCCTATGTCATGTTTGTCCACACAAATCATTTAATGAAATTTTGCATATATGTGTCTTAGTCCAACTTGAGAAAAGTTGCTTTTAGACACGATAGATGGCGCTTTTACCGATATTTGATACTGATTACAATGTCTGCTCGGTTTCATTAGACTACAACATAATATGAGCAGAGAGAGCGTCATATCAACATTTTTTCACATTTTTATAGGAATCCAATACAAAAATATGCTATTCAGTCGTAAATATTAGCTCATTATTAAGCTAGATCTTTAATATTAGTATGTTACAATCATTTTCTTGTTCCCGCACTTCGTATTCAAATTCTGTTTTGATTTTTCTTATATTTAGTGGTGTGGTATTTCTCGGTGTAGAGTTTTCCAATAATATATCCCCTTTGGATGACCCTTCTATTGATTTTGATGCACTTTTATTTAATTTAGGAGTGATATTAGGTTTAGGCGTGTTATCTGTAATGTCATTGTTATTCGTTGAATTATTTTTTTTAGGCAAAGGCACCATTCTAATGTTACTTGTATCTTTGGGGGTGTCTATGGTTTTTGGTGAAACATTTTTAGCGTTAATCCTAGTTCTGTCACGAGTTCTCGGAGTTTTGTCCACAGCGATGGTTGCTTTGATTGTTTTATCCAGAAAATCTTTGTACGTATCATTGAATGAAGGGGACTGACTGAAACGTGTGGCTCTGCCAAATCCTTTACTTTTGTTCGGTGTTTCCGGAGTCTCTGCTACATTAGCATCAGGTTCAACTTTGATTTTCAACGGATCTATTGTTTCCTCATTTGTATCTACTAATGAGAATGTATTTAATATCTTCGGTGATGAGTTAGGATTTTGGGTATACATAGATTTATTTCTTATCCGTTTAGCTGGAGTTGGGTACGTATTACTGCCATCCATGCTTCGCCTTCGCGTTGTGTGTTCTGATTCTAACGCATCAGTGATTTCTTTATCCGACATAGTTTTGTTCGTTTTTGGGGTAGTCCCACTCTCATCTACTGATACTAAGGCTGTCATTTGTAACGCTTTCTCCGTCAAAGCTTTTAATCTTCCACTATCAACTTGTTTTGCGTCTACGATGATACTCTCCATCAATCTCTTGAATTGTGCATACAAATCAATGCTCTCAGCTCTTGATTTAGGTGATGAAGAGTTTACAGTTATTTCAGGATTTTTCAAGAACGATGAAATCGAATACTTATTATATTTGCTAGCTAACAAATACGCTAACGCCGGATGCCCATAGTGCTTCTTGTAGAAGTGTACTTGAATGCCTTTAGTAAAATCTTGCACGACTATCATTGAAGGACAAAAATGTGATGTTGCTATGTCATTTAAATCATTCTCTATTGCATAATTACATCGGTATATCTTCTTACTGTCATACTCTCCTAGTATGGAGTATTTTATTTTGGTTTGTTTCTCCATTTCTTGCCTCCAGCTTGTAAATTCTGTAAAATAACAATCAGAATAATTGAGGAGGTCAGAATGCAGTGAATTTTAAAAGACGATCGAATGATTGAAGTGATAATGTTAATGTGATGGTATTATTATATTTTTCTTTGAAAGGTAGCAAACGAACTTACAGTCCACCTGATGATAAGTGGTCAATAGTGTCTAGGAACATTTGTAACCAACCCCAAGTACGCTTCATTCGTTGTTCATAGATGCGTTGACTAAGATGCTCGCCATGTATATAAGTACAGCCTGCAACCACGTCTCTCTAAACCGAAAGGCAAGAATTGCTTTACAGAGTATTATGAGGGTGGCAATGATAACTCCCCAGTCGAACTAAATGAGTTCTACCACCAAGCGATATTGCTACTTAGGACTACATAGTAAAAAATACAGCACTAAGGTTTAAAATGCTCACCCTCCTCTGACGGAAAAAACAAACTATCCACTCCATCACTATGCAGTCCAGCTACGTGCAAATCAAACGTCTTCAAGCTGATGAAGCTCTCGTAACAACCGGAGCAGATAAACTGCATTGCTGTTTCCACACTGTCTTCGGGACTGCGTTTGCATATGTGGAGTTCCGTGGACCGGATCCTGTCTGAACATTTTACGCATTCCTCCACTCGTATTGGCTGTACCAAGTCTAGGGCGTTTGGTGCTCTGGAAGAAAGTAAAGTCGATATAAATATTATGCCGAAAATACCGGTTTCTTGTATGGGGATAATCCTTTACTCTCAACATTTTTTTAATTATGAAGATTTCTTTTTTAATTTGATGCCGCCATAGGAATACGTTATTTGAGAAAATTAAGTGTCAACCTATCACAGTTCGTAAGATAAAGTAAGGTCTTAGGCATAATAGGATCTTTGGGTATTAAGAAACTGAGGTATTATAAAATGCAACATAAACAATGTTAAACATTGAACTTATATGAAATTAGCTGACCCGGCAAACATTGTTTTGCCATATAAAATATTATCAGTGTTTTTCTACTATGTTATGTATGTGTTATACATATAAACCTTACTCTTGAATCACTCTATCTATTAAAAAACCTCAGCAAAATCCGTTGCATAGTTTTAAAGATCTAAGCGTATTTAGGGACAGACAGCGGGAAGCAACTTTGTTTTATACTATGTAGTGATAAATATCAAAGAATGATTTATGACAATAATTCATTTTCAATTCATTATGACGAAATCGAAAATTCAAATTCAATTTAAAAAAAAGAAATATCTATTATTCCAAATCTATCAAGCAGAATCATTTGTTGATATTAAAAACCATGGAGGGTTTTTTTATATAAAAACTATATATTATATTGAAACAATATCAAAGAATTACAGAGGGTGGCAATGCTCAGTAAATACAAAATATTTAAATTGCAAAGGTTCTCACCATTAATTTTAGCCATGAATATGAGATTTTTTTTAACTAATGCAGTCCATCTGATAATAAGTGGTAACTGCCACCCATGGACATTAGCAATCGTTCTCGAGACTTGACCTGAGGTTGACTACTCATGCATTGTTACTCCTGAGAACTAAGATGTTCAGTTCATTGGTAAGTATAACCGGCAACCATACATCTCAAAACTGAACCGTAAGAATAACATGGTGGATTATAAGGGTGACAATGGTACCTCTAACCTCTAAATATTTTTACCTATGCACAGTGAAAAGGTATATAAATAAAACTGGGGATAAGGAACTTTGATTATGTACAAGTTTGTATGAAAAACATTGAGGATATGAAGAAACACAGTGATGTAGGCGTAGCAAAGAGTATTGTATATACAAGAGGTTGGGAGTCGGAAGAGTCAAAAATAACAGTCTACAAATTTCCAAGTTTTTAAAGAGCCATATCAATTTTTCCATCTACATAGAAAATAAAATAACTAATCTGACAGTGGCGTAGCATGCCCTATAGTCCCTGTATCGAAATTTGTTGACATTTTCTTTAGGAATATGGAACTAAAGAGCCACAGCTTCACATCTAAAGAGCCACATGTGGCTTGCGAGCTGCAGGTTGCCAACCCCTGGTATATACAAATCGCACAGCTATAAACATAAAGTATCAATACTCCAAAAGCTGATCTGACACTTGCACTGACCAATATATCAGATATTTACTTCAAGAAATCCATATAGTTATTTAATAATTTTTTGGTTTGTCATAGTAGATTGGTAGTACAGGATAGATATAGCAAAGCAATTTAAGAACTTTGGTATCAGGCATAGAATTTTTGAAGTGAAAACTTCTATAGCCGTGTTTCACGACTTTGTAAAGGGAAAAAAAAATATGGGTTTGTGTCAGCAACATGCTAATGAGTATAACTATAGATATACTTTAAACATAGTACGTACAGATCTCTACGCTCAGTGGCTTCACTGCGGGGCACAAGTCTCACGAAGGGAAGGATTTAAGCGATAATGCTCTAGGCAAACGCAATTGTAGTCTTCACACACCCTTGAGATTTTTAGGACATTTTTTTAGAAATGTAGGATTAGTTACAATGTTTTCTTTCAAATAACCGAAAACAGTGATAATTAAATTTTAGTATGCACGTAAATCAGAGGTCCGATATTGCATGGAAATAGAAGCTGGTCCCCCTAGAGACCCAAAGAGATTGATTTCTTAACCGCTAAGCTGTCACTACTTATGACAATGCATATAATAAATTACAATAAATTATAAATTCATGAGTTACTTACACTTTCTTCCCCTCCGCATTTATGGGATGAAAATTTTGAATGTGTTTATGTGCTGTGAAATATATATTGAATGATTTGTCGCACACCGGACATTCAAACTCAACTTTTCTTTTGCCATTTTTGCCGATTTTGCTATCCTTAATTTTCTTATCACTACCATCCCGCTCAGTTGTAGATCTGTCCCCATTTTTGGGGGCAACCTCATTTTTTTGTTTAGGCGCGCTCTCGAGCAGGGCTTCTTGCTTTTTGACACGTATTTCCTCATTTCTAGTTTTTGTTTTCGGTTTCGTTTCGGCCAGTATTTCTTCTCTTACGAGATCCTCAAACGCCTTTGCCTTTATCGAACTGTTCAATTTAGACTTTTGCACGGGCGGTTTGTGCTTAAATTCTGCCTTTTTTGCTTTGCTAGATACGTTGTGAGCGGTCTTTTGATGTAGTTCCAATGAAGCTTCGTCTATAACTCGCCTGCCGCACAAATTACACTTAAAACCGCCACTTCTGAGGCGCGTTTGAGCCCTCGATGTGCTGCCACGCATAATGATGTACTACATTTGATAATAAACAATTTGTAACAGTACAATCCAGTTGAATTTTGGACAGCAGCGTAACAAAACCATCAGAACACATACCTCCGCGAACTTTTACGACGCATTTTGACAGTTCTGTAGGAATAAAATGGTTGCTAGACTATTTTTACGAATTACCCTTAATATTTGTCTATATTGGTGGGAAGCATACTTATATCGTTATCTGTGGTGGGAAGTATAACAATACGTAGTGGATAAGAATAGTAGTATGTAAGAGTATTTTCTAGTGATGGAGAATATATGTCACAAAACACCAAAATTACCTAAGAGTTTTTTTGTTTTTACTTCATACATGTCAGTATAAAATTTATAATTAGAAAACCCCAAAAACCTTACGTAAAGTCTGTAATATGCCAACAATTTAATCTGTGGATATAATTAGGTTTTGAAAAAATACAATTTAGAATGACTCAAGGTTAGTATCATATAAAAAGGATGCATCATTCATAAAGGAAAACACTTACAAACGTATCTCAATAAGATTATTTTGTAACACCGTACTAATACACTACGAACCTATAAAGACATATTATTATTTTATTTATTCAAATCATGACAAGTTTCACTAAAAACAAATCTTTTGATGTTCTTCATATTGTCATACCAGTTTCCCAGTTTTAAAGGTAATTCTGTATGTATGGTATCATAAACCATAGACATTAACAAAAGTAATGATTAAAAATTAAAATTTAATGAACCCCAAGAAGAATATAATGAAGAATATATGCATTGTGAATAATACGTACTCTCGAATAATAATAATAAATGTCCGCTCCACATCTGAGTACACAATGTTACTGGGACAGAAAAATCAAAGTAAAGATACAAAAAGCAAATAATATACCAAGATATAAAGAAAATCATGTCTATAATTATATACATAAGTTTCTCTGGAAGTGGGATGACAAAAAAAATATATGGATCTGCCTACATTTAGTTTAATGACCAAAATGTTTTCTAGTTCATTTATTGTTAAGTTTAATAAGTCAAAATCAATATATTGAAAGCTTAGTATTTACTGAACCAAGGGATTCTATGTTTGATTATAGATCAAATACTATCGATAAATCTTTAAAAGCAAAGTATTGATAATGCAATAATGTTGCCTTGCTACATTTGAAATTTTTCCCGACATATAGGGTAAATATTTTGTGTTCTAAATGAATCGACAAAGTGTAAAATTAAAAAGTGTCGAGAAGATATTACCTCAATTACTATGCTATGTGAAATCCATTCGTTATTAAATTTAAAGCTCATATTAAAAATTACATGATATAAACAAATAATTACAATAGTCGAAAAATATTTATTCATCCATTTTGTCAGTTTGTACGCCCCATAGTTTAATCTCATCTTCACAAGCTGTCAACAAACTGTTTTCAGTTGGGTGATGGCTTAACGACACCACAGGTTTATTTCTGGTATGTACCAATTTTTGTGTACAATTACCAGATACCAGATCCCAGTAGAAAATTTCGCCTGAAGCAGATCCAGAAATAATATGGCTATCTTTTTCGTTCACTGAGTTTTCGATAGAATAATCTTTGCTTTCATGACCGGTGAAGGTATTTAACAACTCTCCGGAGTCTTTGTCAAATAATTTTATCGTGCTATCCGCACAACTTAAAACATAACATTGACCATCATGAGTAAAGCTACTATGAGTTATAATGTGTCCTATGTAATCAGAAAACATTTTGCCTACGCGCAAATCATACAATCGCATATGGCAATCCACGGATGACGTCAAAACTTCATGGTCTGTGACTTGTATAGATGTGATAGTGTCTTTAGCGTCTTTGAGTATCTGTACTGGCTCTTGCCGTCGACTTATCACGTCCCAAAAAGCTACAGTATTGTCTACAGATCCGGAGACCGCCATTGTTGATTCTTCGTTGAATTTGACACATGTCACTGAACCCGCATGACCTCTGTAGCGCCGTAAAGGCTGGCCAGTCGTTACATCCCAAAGAATAACTGATTTATCAGCACTGCATGATATAATATGGCTGCTGTCGCACGAACCAGCGGCATCGTACACCTCGTTGCCATGTCCTCCATAGGTTTTCAACAGTAACTCCTTGCTAGGATTCCAAAGCTTAATTTTCTTATCTGCGCCACAAGTAAGGCAATACGTACCATCTATGTTAAACCGCACAGCGCGTACCACTTGTTGCTTACAGTTTATAGTCACTAAAGTCGTTAAATCTGGTTTTTCGGACATTATAATATAATTGTTTACTTTTTGCTTCACAATAAATAAACATCTGGCTGTCAATTGTGTATGTCATTGTCATTATATTTTAACACTTACAGATTACTAAGAATAATTACTTAATTTATTATCTATGTCAAGGAAAGATACCCTATAGAATAAAACACTGTAAAACTTTTATTTATTTGTACGTTTAATAAATTTCAGCTTGATAAAGAGATTTATACTTTAATCTAATTCGACTATTTAATAAATCTGCACATTAAATAATAGATCTGGAATATTATGCTTCATAAAGGTTAAAGTAGATTGACGAGAACATATTAAGGTAATATAATGGTAAGTGGCCTCTGCGATTTGTGTAACCTATTCGAGGAGAAATAGGTTACACAAATGGACGTTGCATCCTCGTAGTAAAAATATTCAAATAATTTTAAATAGTAGGTACGTCAAAATAATCTTTGAATACGTACATATATAAAATTGTGATTTTAAAAATATGGATTCTTTTTGTCTTTTAAAGGGGCCTTGGAATCCCTGTTGTAGAGGTCCCTATACTACATAGGTGTACTGCAATTAGGTTTCAGAAATATAATCGCCAAAACAGCTTAACTGATTTCCAGCATAATAATTGAAACATACGATATTGATTTTGGGTCAGATTAGTGGCAAAGTAACGCATGATAGTTGTTTTGGCATTATTACCCAGTTCCACGGGTATTGTATCAATAATCTGCTAAGTGCAGTATAACAAGTATGCGTGGGATTCCGAACCGTTTGTCTTATATGACGCTGTGAGTTGAACATATTTTCGGAAAAAAAATCGAGTTTCTACTTATTGCGGTTCAAGAGATACAGCCTTGTGTCAGACAGGCGGTCGCATCCACGATTTTAGGAACGAAGTTCGTTATCGCGCGGTACGCTGGCTAGGGGGGCTAGGCGAGTGTTACGAAAAATCCTCACGACACTTCTGCTATAGTGCGTAGCGCTTGGAGGGGGAAGGCCGAGTATAGGATTCGACTTATTCGTTCTCTCTCTCTCTCTCGACAGTGACAAGCTATGCGACGCGAAAATGTTTATATTCATAACTTTAAAAAACATTGATTACAATTTTATTAGTATTTCTTCATTTATTTCTTTTAACTCCTAAATATTGTTAATTTATTTAATTATACCTCCTATATTATTTATTTCAAAACGAAAGGAAATTCGTTCCAATCGGGTGTTCCACATGTGACACCTCAGGTATATTTTATTAATAGCGATCCGTTTGTCTTCGCTTATGGATCACTAAAAAGATCTAATAAAAATACAAACACGACGAATATAGAACCTTATCCCCTTTGAAGTAAGTTAATAAATATGAAAACTAATATTTCAAGCAATAAAACACAGCAGTTATAAATACGTACATTTTATTTCTTAAGGCACGACACATTATTGCTATGAAACGCCAATTAATTCACGTATGAATATCAAATTTACACGAATTAGTAATAAAATTTAATTATCACATAACAATTTTATTGTACCATAACAGAATACGATTTTATTCAATATCAAATATTCGGGTAATGAAATTGATGTAATCAATCATAAACAGTATAGAATTAGGTAGCAAATGAATATTTAAATAATTGTATATCAATATTAATATTTACTACAAACACTTCGTAATTCTGAATTTGGTGTAGAAAAATGTAATTGAGAAATATTTAATTTTACAGTAGAGTCAAAACCTCTAAATTCAAGAACCTAATGTGAAACAAACGAACAAAGAAAATGTATAATAACAAAAATCATTATTTAGGGAAAATATGCCATTACGGTATTTAATTTGTTAAGAAACAATCTTCTAACTATACAACATCCAGCTTTTTTTTTAAATAATTCATTCATTTTTTGTTTGTATAAACTTTTTTACATGTACACCAATTTCTGTATTTAAATGAAACAACAACATTTGTTAGTCATAAATTAAAATTTAGATAGTTTTACATAAAATTCCGCTAAGTATTGCATTTTTTTTCTAATTAAACTAATAGTGATTTATAATCATCAAATAATATACAATTTTGCAATTTGAAACAGTAACTCATATATCGATATTATCAATATTAATAGTATCGATACAACATTTAGTGCTATAGGCCTTTTGACAGTATTTCCATATAATCGACTGCCGGACAACACTTGACTTCGATTAAAATGTTTCAGATATTATTCTTACATTTTCATCCTAATAATTCATTCAAATTAATACAAATCAAATAACAAATATTTAGTAGCTACGTTCTACGAAAATTAGCACCTAATTCAATACATTTCGTAATCAATGAACACGTATTAAGCATAGAACAAAGATAGAACTACTGCAATTTTTTAAACGGGCTATAAAAATTGCACATTGCTGAAAATTGCGAGAGCTTCAGCTGACGATATTGCGATAGTCAATTGCTGCAATATTTGTATTCTTAAAAAAAATGCTACTTTAAATACGTTCGTTTCTGAACCCTGAATATTAGACGTAGAGTATTTTGAACAAATTAAATTTCTCAGCCTACTATAACTATTGCATCCGAATCCGTTTAGACCTTTTTCAGTGTAAGTAAGAAATATCCGACAATAGCTGTCATATATGCAATGTTAATGGGATACTATATTTTTTTTGGTTAATATCATTTAAACATACACTTTTAAAACAGTACTTTTATAAAGTTACAATATTAAAGTGTCATGAAATATATGTATAGTGTACAATATTACTTTTTTGTACAACCTGGGGTAATATTACCTGTAATACGGGCTCCACCTATGACTTTACACAATATCATTATGGCGCAAACCTTTTATATATTGATATAATACCCTTTGCTACCAGACAATCAATTAAATTGGTCCAATAGTATGATAGATTATAAACGTTATTCTTTCACGTAAAAAAATTAACGTCCTTGCGTGAGTTATAAATTATTACACTCGTCAAATTCGACCGTAGACTACATTTTTGTTCAACTAAAGCAATCTTCAGTACTTCTTTAATCTTTAAATTAATTTAATTATTGATCGTTTAGCGGATCTTAAGACATAATAATAGCAAAAACTTTGTAGCGTTAATGTCATCAGATGCATATATAGGCTTCAAAGCCAACAAGTGCAGAATTCGTACTCAGAGAGTGAACTTATTTTTGTCTTAGCCCCCAATAATTTTACTATTCTTTACTAGTCCAAATTCTCCACTCAATGCAAAGCACCCGTTCGAACAAGACGTTGAATGAGGTCGCGAGACTTTAAAAAGCAAAATAATTTCTAGGGAGGATATCCTTTCAAACAAAACTGAACCATAATAGACGGATATATCAGTGAGTATACATAAAAATACACAGAATAAATAGCACTCTTATTTTTGAAGTCGGTTATAAACGGGCAGTGTTAGGAATATGGGCGAATAAATGTACATATAATAAAAAAATGGGTTGACAAGATTAAAGTGCATCTTTTTTTTAAAAATATAGTTGGACAAAAGCAAACGAGTCTGCAAGCCTTAGTCCTGTTTTATCTTATAAGGGTAGCAAATGAGCATGCAGTCCTGATGGTAAGTGGTCACTGCAGGCCATGGACATTAGTAATTATTTCCATGTTCGATTTAATAAACCTGTGGTTGACTACAGATGCGTTGCTACTCCTAAAGACTAATACGTTCGCCCCTTTCGCACGTATAGCCGGCAACCACGCATCTTCTAATCGAAACTCGAGAATCGCTTGAAAGGATTATGAGGTCGCCGGTAGTCCCTCCCCTTACAAACTACACGAGTTCTGGTAGAACTTTCCTATTTGAGTTCGACCACAGGTCGTTCTTATCCCTGACGACACGCGTAAAGAATTCCTTGATATTTTAATAGTTACTGCACTCTTCTTGAATCTATTTTAAAATCTTGTCAACCTATATGTAATTTACTTGTACCTACCTAATGTAATACTGTTTTTGATTTAGGCGCGGTCCTATTCTATAAGTTGCTTAGGCGTTTAATTACTAAACCTAGCGATAAAGCAGACGGACCACTAGAAGTAAATTAGTTTTCGTCAACATTTGCAACATAAGAGGCGTTATCAATGAATGTATTCATGGCTATGAAGAACTCATTTAGCACCTTTAAACAATACTATATCATATCGCTTTATAATCTCGAAAGTATTCTTGCAAAAATTGCTTTTTTGAAAATAGGTTTTGTCCCACAAAAGACGAGGCACCTTACTAAGAGTAGCATAATGCCTATTTTAAGAAAAATGTACATAAATAATTCCGTACGTATACAATGGAAAACATGCTTTGTTTACTTATAAAACAGCTAATGAAAATCTTAAACCTACAATATTAATACAAAATGCCGAACACAGTACTGAGTTAATGTATAAAACTTATTTGTACATTGTAATATACAATCTTAATATCACTTCAAATTTGTACACATCGTACTTATGGGGTTTGGAAACGGTCAACATTTTAGGGCAATATGCCAGCAATACCGTGATATTGCCCAATAGTTGCCATACTATCATGTTGCCATATATCAAGTAGCCCAGTTGCCATACTATATGTGGCTCGAATATTCGCAATGTATTGATTAATATTGCTCATAGTATTTAAATGTTCTCAAAACGCAATAAGCTGACATATCTCGTTACACATGTGAGCAAGACTCAAGAATAGCATCAATGCCCACAGTTGCTAAGTAATCAGACCACGGTCTAGTAGGCCTTACACGTGAGGCCCTTAGCAAATCTAAATGATAGGGCCAATATAAAAGTTCTTCTGTCAGACGAAGTTACCAGAATGTTTTCTATATACCATACAATAAAATTATATCCATACATAATTAAATTTTAACTGTAATGAAACAACTTAGAATCTCCCTATGTTTGCAGCCCACTCTGACCGGGGGCTCCTCCTGGCTCGGGGCCCATGGCATTTTGCCGTCTTACTACCCTATTGTTATGCCACTAATTGCCCGTATAATGTAAATATTTTGACTATCGAAATATATTGCCCTCAAAATATTGAACGTTCCAAAACTCTTTTAGATGTTGAAGTTCCCTTTACAATTATTTAAATTAATATCCATTAATTTTATTATAAATACATGTAAAATGCAATAGCAAATGGTAGTTATTCATTAAATTAAATCTAAATGCAATGAAAATGAAACCTGTTATTATACTAACAGAATTCTTATCTAAATATAGCCTAATAAACAAATTACGATTATTGGACGTACCATTGACCAAGAAATATTACAATTTGTTACAAATCTCTGAAAAAGATGATAATTATACTTATGTTGTCGCATTTTCTATAAAACCGCAAAATGAATGACAAGTTTACTTGTACTAAGCACGGCCCCCATATGTTTATGGTAATTACAAAGCCTTTACTTTAGGGATGTTATGGAGCTCCGTCACCGTATTCGAAACTATCGGGTATCCGAAATAAAATTTTATCCGTAACCGAATATTTACATATAAAATGCTTTGTCCTGAATGACTGACTGACGGATCAACGCATAGCCTAAACGATTGAAAAATCCTTCCCCTAAACGGTAAAAAGGGGATGAAAGTATTCGCGCGAGCAAAGTAGGGGGTAGCGAGAGTTTGCTCGTCTTATATTAAAGTTTCAACATACATAGGAGCGGGTAAAAATTAATAGTATTTTACTTTAATAATTTCTTCAAAATCTAATATCCTTAACGGAAACTATCCAAAACTAAGTGATAGTCCGCAATTATTTCACGATATCGTATCTGCATCGATATAATATTAGTCATATATCCGTATCCAGATCCGAAATTTCATATCCATAACATCCCTGCTTTATATATTGCTTTCATACTACATTATTTCAAAATTAGTTACCAATTTAACTTCTTAGACCTAATGGTTAATATATTTATTATACAAACTTCTTTGTTTTGAAGCATCCTTAAGATTACCATGTAAAGCTGTTTATAAAATCATCAATTGGACCACTTTTGAACATTGTATTTTATTGCATAAATGTGCAATAGACCAAAAACATTCATAAACTTGAATTTTTATAACAATTATAATTTAAACAGACTTAAATACGAATCGAGTTGTATATCTGTCCTCACCATTACACCACAACTAATTCAATTATTTGTACTACAAGTAGGACAGTTCTTAACTTGGTCCTCTAACTGAGCTACGCGTTTCTGCAAATGCATTATCGTTGCGTCTTTTTGTTTTAGCTGCATTTTAAGTGTCGTAATCGAGTCTTCTAGCGCGCCATACACGGCTTGCACTTCTGGCTGGTAGCTAAAAGCTTGCGGAGGTTCGTCTAGACAGAAGAACTCCCTCACAATAGGATGGTTGGGTAGTTTGCTTAATATCGCGTTCACGAAGACTTGTAAGCCCCTCACTCGGTCTTCCAGGAACGCTGGCTCGAAGTTGTCCCTAAACCAACGCTTGCCAGGTAGTGGAAGAATCAAATTTGGCTGCTCAGTCTTTATCCTATTGTATAATCGTACAAAGTCTGTGTATCGTCTAAAGACAAGCCAAGACTGGTCTCGCTTATCATCTTCTACCTTTAGCTTGTATATCGTGAACCGCGCCCGTTCCTCCATAACCTCATACCCAACGATAGGAATTTGGAGGGACTCAAATTTCTTTATCTCATTACTATGCAAGCTTATGTCTACAGTACTTATGCTATTCTGAACGTGTATGTTATTGAACTCCCTCGAACGATAGTTGTCTGTGATGTTCCCCATGGATTTGTAATGGTTCCTCTGTGGTATGTTCCGCCTGGTCTCCACCTCGTTGTCAGAGACAGCCGTCTCCGCATACCTGGTTTTGTAGAAGTTGTTGAATTGTCCAATAGTATCGGTGGGGGGCTCTTCGCTTGACGTGGAAGATATTTCATTGTTCATGCTGTCTCGTTCTCTCCTGTTCTCCGTTAAGGGGATCTCTCGTTTGGCATCCATCTTTTGTACCGCGGCCATTTTGGTTTTGTACTGTTACATGTGAAATCTGCAAAGGAATGTTCTTAATTAATACTGTTTTCATATTGTGGAAAGAAAAATGGTTGTCGAATTAGTTACTTCATCACTAAAAAGTTACGAACGAATTTGTGTACGCTGTGTCGTGAACACTTCGTATAATACTACACTTACGCCCATGGACATCAGTAATGATACTCAAGTACGATTGAGTCATACCTATGTTTGATCACAGATGCGTTGCTACCCCTGGAGACTAAAATGTTCGCCTCGCGTTGAAGTATAGCCGGTAACCACGCCTCTCCAAACCGAAACACAATAAATTGTTTCACGGAGGATTATGAGGGTGGCGGTGACCGGGGAGGTATCCCCGGTCGTAGCGTGATATAGCCTTCCTCGATAATTGGCTATTTAACACTGAAATAATTTTTCAAATCGGACCAGTAGTTCCTGAGATTAGCGCGATTATAATATTAGTATAGATAATTAACTTACAACATATTAAACAGACTTTAATTGGTAAACTCAAGTAACTGTGACCAATCACAGATGACAGAAGTAATTTGAAACATTCCTAGTAATTAAATCTAGGTCACCCGCTCCATTAGACACACTGAGTTAGTATTAATTGACCTGGCCTTAACATGTTCAATATAGAATTGGTACTTTACTAGCAGTGATAGCCTAGTGGTTCGAAGTCGTTTGAGTATTAGCAAACGAGCATGCAATCCACCTGATGGTAAGTGGTCACTGCCGCCCATGGACATTAATGATCGTCCCCGAGTTCGATTGTATCATACTTGAGGTTGATGCTTTGCTACCCTTGAGAACTAATTTGAAGGATTCATGTAGATCTCGACAAAATAAGACCAAAATTATGAATAACATTTTTCAATGCTTAGTTTTCGAGATGGCGATACTTAAAATTGAGAAAAAATATATTACTTTTTTCTACCCATTTCGATAGATTTTTTAAAAAGATATATCGAACAGTATTATCAGACAGTACCCGTATAAATACACATACTTACGTCACAACGATAAAAAAATGTCGAAGTAAATATTGTATTATTTTTTTTAATATTTCAGTGTCGATATCTCGGAAAATTAAGCGTAAAGCCGTAAAACTTTATTTATACTTTTCGTCTTATTTTGTCGAGATGTATAAGAATCCAGTTTCAAAGTACCTGCCCGGACCGGACCTGATCGAAAATTCGTAAGACGGAGAGGAAGTATCCCCCTCTATTCGTACTATACCGCGCGGCGAAAATGTATGCCTGGGCCTGTTGTTTCATTTAGGTTTAAGTTTTCACTTCTACCGGCACTCCCGGAGAGCAACCCGTTGTTTTTTTTATTATTAAAACAAAAGGCCTCAGTAATAGGGTTCCGTTTTTACCCTTGAGGACAGAACCTTAAAAAGTGTATGACTGTAAGAGTGGATGTGTGTGTATTTTTTCATTTTTAAGTGTATGTTTCATTAAAGTTTATAAGTTTTTATTAAAAATTAATAAGCAAACGAGCATGCAGTCTACCTGATGGTAAGTGGCCACTGC
>DWNR01001156.1:0-16012 GCA_018250455.1 Polygonus leo
CGATCTTAAGTATCCCCAGCCAACTTTTTTTTTAATATATTCCATGTACAGACTTTCGACCCTCTTTAGCTTTATTAGGTATATGTATAGATTAGATACTGATTGCTATTGTGACTTTTTCTGTCTATAGTATATCCTATAATTATTTATTTAAATACGCCCAGAAATAAATGTTGATTGATAATAATTTCATAAATTTTGAGGAGATGATTTATTGTATATGTTTAAATCAAAACTCTATTAAATCATCGGTACTTTAAAATCATATAAATTCATATTCCTGATATCGAGTAAATCGATATTACATTAACTTTAATAGAGTCCATGTATATTGCCTCGGCTGAAGAATATACTAGTTCTATTAAATATGAGACTTAATTAAATATGAAGATTAGTTTTACAGCAGGTGTTAATAAATAAGGCAAGATTATCCGCGGCCGATCTAATCGGATCTTGTTTACATTACGAAAGGTTTCTTGGCGAGCGGTGTGGCGACCGCCGAGACCAGAGAACCCTTATCTGCTCTTTAAACTGTAAACATATTGAAACGCCTTGTTACTCTATTTATTGTTTACCTATCGCTTATCTCATTTTGTCTTTATATACGACACACCTTGTTAGGTTAATTTCTAAACAATATTTTCTGTTAGGGCGACCTACGATTGTTTTGCATGCAAATCGCGGGTTGTAAATACATCGTCTACTGTCCGATTAGGTATCTTGTACTACTATTTATATGTTAACATTATGTACCGATATGGTAACAGTTTTATTGTACCTTACTTATTTGGATACAATTATTTATTACCTCATTCATAAAAGCCAAAATAAAAATGTACTCGATGCACACTGTTCAATAAAAGACTATAATATAGCTTTATTAAACAATAATAAAGTCGTTTGTTTTTTTTAAACTACAGAGGTAAAATACACACACAATGGTCTGGAGCAAACAACTCGTTCGATTTTTATTTGCTAAGATTTCAATAGCATCTCATCGAGGCTCATAACCATAATTTTCCTTAGGTAATGTGGATTCGAAGCCATTATATTAAAATAAATAGCCCGTTCACCAAACAATTACCCGTCCAGTTAAATGCTATCAGCGAATCTATGGGTTGAAATCTCATAACCTTTTGCCTCCAAGTAAAGCCGATTGTATTGAGGTTACAGACTGACCGCCATAGAGACCGTTTATACGTATCGTAACGATAAAATATGAGGAAATCCTTGTGACGTTGAAGTAAATGCATAGGTGATAAATTTTCTACGAAGGAGATTCTATTATAGAGCAGCGACCGTTTACCGTCCTCATATAGTAATGTGTTTAGATAAATTACATTAAAATTTATTAGTTATGAACCTATTTGTCTCAGAGCACATAAAACAGATTATTCGTTAACCATTTACGAAAGGCTATTGAGAAAGAAAAGCCTATTAAGACCTATGCAAACAGTTTAATTTCAACGATTTAAGCATATCAGTGATTAATGTAGATGGGAAGCGAGATGCGCACGCGCAGTGGGTTATGAATGAGGCGCAGTGAATCAGCCAGCCATTCATACGACGCCCCCGCGCACGCGCAACAACGCATTATTTGCCAATACGCCAGTATTGTTTCATTGGCACCATCCATGCCTCTCACTTCCTGCCATCAGACTAACATTTATTGCCTTCAGACTATCATCCTAATTAGTGTCTGAAATACTAGCTTTTAACTGCTAGTGCTGACGTTTTAATGCCTATACGGTTTCAATGTTATGCCTCTCAATTTGATGTTTACGATATATTACATTAAGGTTTAATTTATTAATTATATTGCGGAAATATAAATAGGGTGTAAACTTTCTATATTGAGCTGTACAAATAATGGATTAAAGGTTTCGCGGTGAAAATGCCTATATCTACTTAACATTTTACATCTTAATACCGAAAATAAGTGTAATGTAATAACAAAAATTTATTCATAATAAATTAACCTAGTTGTCAAAACGTCCTATCGTGCCCTTTAGGAAAGTACCAATGAAAATATGAAATAAATATAATATACAACGCCATTCATACAATCTTCTATTATTATAAATAATTAATGCTCACAAACATAAACGAGATTACGAGATTATTAATAAAATGTCCCCGATAATAAGTGAAAACTAAATATAGATTAACACAATATACATAAAACATTGATATTCATATAACGCCCTCTCACAGATGTACGTAACACCATAATGTCAAATAATAAATAAATTGGACCCAATCATGTCCCTTACTTCCTGCCATCAATCTTATTTATAAATATGTTATCTTAATTTAATGTTACTTTTATATGTTCGCAATTAACGTAAATCATAAAAGCGTCTAATTCGAACTATTTTTGCTGGGCTTAATAATTATTTTTTTAATAAGATATCATATAATTTTTTATTCAGATGCTGATGGCAATGAGACATGTACCTACATGGATATTTGAAAACAAAGCGAAAAAGTACGGATGCTTTAGATTCAAACGTGAGGTGCCTTAATTAAAATTGAGGATAAACTACTCAGCTGAATATTAGGGTACAAGTTTATTTTTAAAATAAATTTGCTTAATAGACAACTACAAATTCTGAAGTCTTTGTTACAGGAAATAACAATAACACTGTGCTTAAGGACCTAACGATACATTATATAATAGAACAACATAAAATCTATAGAACAGTGTTCAAACAACTAACCATACATATTGCACACCGTGCTATTGAGGTAACCTTAATTGAGATAACTGTGTATCGTGAAATTTTAAATGAAAGGTTAATGCAGGCTAATGTTCCTAAGCGAATAATAACCGAATGACCTAACCCAGCCAGATGTTTCATTGTTTTGTACCGCAGCTGTCCTCTCATCTTACAGACAATAACCTCGGTATATCAAAGTGTCAACAAAAATAGTTACCTTGACTTCGTCCATGTTATACAACTCAGAATGTAGCCCTGACACTTAAAAGCGACACCAAGCACTAATAAATCATCCGTCAGATGTTAATCGATGCTTTTAAGAGCAATGTCAGTGGACGCCGTCATTATACGTTTAAAATAATACGTCCTAAGACAAGTGTAAAGAATAATGATGATAAATATTATATAATTTAAAGCTCAGTGGAAACGAGGTCAATTGATTTTAATAAGCAAAGTAACGGTGCCAAAAATTATTATAGAGATACTGTTTATATTTGTAAATACTAATTACGAAACTGTTATATAATAACTAGGTACGTAGATTTTAAAAACAGAAGCTATAATTTTATTTTATACTCTGGAATAAGTATACTCGTATTTTATTTATTTTAAAAATATTTAGTAGAAATGAGGAAGTTAAAACAAATATATAATTTAGAAGTTATAAAGAAAATATAATTTTTACTAACGGATGTGTATAAAAGGCTTCGTTGTATGTTTATGAAGGTCTACTGGATAAGTAAATTTCGGTGTATTGGTGATTGACGCTATTTTGAAGGCTTTGCCGGAACAAACACAGGAAGTGTTTTGATAAAGTCACACTTACTACTCGTCTTGTATCCACTGATTTAGAAAAAAACAGATATCACATTATTTCAGAATGCTAAAATTGCTATTGAGTCTAAAGTCTAAAATTATACAATATTAAGTTTAAATACTTAGTTGTGTTGTTATTTCTATAATAAAACATATTCAAATTTCGTTATATTTCCTGATAATTAATCTGGTTAAATGGTCTATGTCAAAGCAAATTATAAGTTAAATCTAGCCAGCCATTTACGTATACGAGTATTATTAAGTTTACTTATGTACAGTCAATTTGTTTGCATAAGCCAATTAGTGATGCATGTATTTCCTATTACGATTGACTTATGGTTTCTGGATTTTTGAATGACATTTGTATCTAATTCGCCTGATATTAAATGTTTATGTTATAGATACAAGCTATTAGTAATTAAGTACTTACAAGTACGTTGCGTAAATTTATGCATGTAATTTTGTATTTAAAGGTTTAAATTTAAATTAAGTATGGGTATTTAGTCCTGTTTAAAAATTACACGCATTGAAAAAGTGACAATAATTGACAAGTAGAACTGGTATACAGTTTTCCTGGAGTACCACTACCATTGTCGACTTATTTGAGAGGGAATCTCAATCCTCAGATAGCAGTGCTTCAGCGGTTAACCTTAAGTACTCATGTACCTCAAGGACTTTTATCCTATCTAAGGGGAATAGAGATGTACATGGGTGGCGGTGATCCCTTACCATCAGGTGGATCACATGCCTGTTTTCCATTTGTATAATATATCAAAATCAAAGGAGTGCTTTGAAATAAAAAATAAGTATCACTGAATAATTTTTAATCCTTGGATAACACCGACATCTTCTGTAAATTTAATATTTATGATACGATTGTAAACTGGTGTATCCACTTCAATCCGTCGCTTTTACTAAGTGTCACGGCGCACTGTGGAAAGTTTTAACGATTTTTAATGAATTTAAATGTGTTCTTAATTATAAACTGGTTCAGGTACAGGTGCGTTCACCTGCAGTAGTCACCGGCTCCCGTGATCAGTTACGCGCTAATATGTTGGATATTTCGAACGATCAGTACGAAGATTACATTATAAATGATTACGCATATTTCCAACATCATTAATTTTGATTGATAGCTGAAAAATAATAAAGACATCCGTCGTTGCACGACCCATCTACGTGTCATCATCATTTATAACACTTTTTGTTCGTAAATCATTAAGCTGTATTTTCGTTAAATAGGTATGTTTTGCAAAGTGAAGAAGCGGTGGCTGAAGTGGTCGGACCACTCATTACTGTTGCATTGGGGTATTGCAAATGTTTTGTTACGACAACCGCTCGTAGAAAATTTGTAATATTCTTAATAAATTTGATAAATATGTTTTGACCCTTATTTGGTTAACAATTTTAAAGAGAACATTGAGAGCGTTTAAGTATGTCTAAAGTAGAGTATGACTTCTGAAAGTTGGTACCAAAACTATATTTTTATATAAAATAGACAGAGATATATTACATTTGGGTTCCAATCAAGACGTATATCTCTACTTCTTTTTGTATGCAATAACATTGTAAGGATTTATGTGCTCCACCTGATGACGAGTAACCAGTAACATCTACAGCTATACGAGTATGTAACCCAAGGTGGGTTAACTAGGTAGAATTATATTATTATGTTTTTTTTTATTATTGTGTAAAGGTAGCAAACGAGCATGCAGTCCACCTGACGGTAAGTGGCCACTGCCGCCCATGGACATCAGTAATCATCCTCAAGTACGATTGAGTCATACCTAGGTTTGAGTCACACCTACCTGAGGACTAAGATGTTCATCTCGCGTTTAAGTGTAGCCGGCAACCATGCCTCTCTATACCGAAACACAATAAATTGCTTCACGTAGGATTACGAGGGTGGCGGTGGTACCTCTCCGGTCGAACTACATGAGTTCTACCACCTGGCATTGTTTGTTATTCAACTTGCATCTAGTCTATACCTATAATTGTATGGCATTAAACTTGTTTCTTATATGTTTTGTTTCATCTCTAAAATGTATAAATGTACATTATGTTGGTGTTCATTAAATAAATAAATAAGCAATCACCAAGAAAGAAACGCAAGATTTTTCGCTTTTGGTGAGTGAGGCTTGGTTTGCCGTGCTGTGCTGTGGTTGTCGAAGTTCCACTCAAGGAAAATATCTTAGTGCTCAAGAGTAGCACCTGTTGTTAACTTCAGGCTCGATTCCATCTTAGTTTGGATTGAACACAAATGTTCTTGGGCGACAAAGACCACTTATCATCAAGTAAACTACATACTCGTTTGCTATTTTTATGCGATAGAAAAATGCGCGGTCGATCACAAATGTGTCGCTCCCACTCACGCCTAAGCATTTGACGAAATTGTTATTTACCACATCCATTACATAACTGTCACAAGATATTTCGCTTAAATACCTACATGACATAACACAGGTCTGTTTCGCTAGTCGATTAAAATTAAACGGAAACTGTCGCAGTATATCTCTATGTACAATTTAGCATTCTTGACTGACCATTCATCTCTTTAAACATGTTATAAGATGACCCATTAAACGAGTATTAGAACTAGTATCAGCTCGAGAAGGGCAGTTAACTGGCTTTACTGTGTCATTTAGTTGTTCTGAAGTGTTATAAATCTATATAAATTACTCATCAATTAATAAGATCTTCGCAGCACTCCTCAGGACATTAATGTGATAGCAAACTGACTTCTACGTGATATTATATTACATCGTGTAAACCGATAATCTCAATTGAGATTCCTCTGCTCCTTTTATAGGGTACTTAATACGGACGATATAAAGGCGTCGTTAAGATCTGTCTTATATTTATAAGATTCGTTTAATCTGTGATTAGGTTCTTGTCGTGAGTTAGTAATATGAAAAAGATTTTTTGCATATAAAGATAATCTACCGCTATTAAACATATAAAGATAGATTAATGTTATGAGCATATAATTGAAGCTGCCTACTTTATGTTGGTTTTTAACGTAAAACAAGATACGTAATCAAAATGTATCTGGACAACAGGTAGCGATTAAGCCGCCAACAAAATTGGTAAAAGCTTATAAATTAACTAATTTTAACAGTGACCTAAAGAAAGCGGTCACAGAGTTCGTTTTCATTACAGTTGTGCTAGAATGGTGACATCTGTTGCGGAAGGCATCGAATGAAGGTCTAATGGAAGAGTGGTCGCGGGGGGCGGGGGGAGGGGGGGGGGGGGGGGCGACGCACGCGCGTTGCGCAAGCAGTGGCGCCGGTGAATGGAGCCTCCGACGAGTGGGCGCGTTTTTATCAATGAACGGCGAAAATCTGGCTACATCGTACGCACGGCGTACCGTGTCACGGTCGATAGCCCGCAGGCCCTGCCAATATTAACCTTGCTAATGGAAAATGTCAACGACGATACAATCTCTGACATATTAGCAAGTTGTGTACGAAACTTTATGGAAAACATTGCTCGGTAAAGCCAGTTCCCTCGTACGATGTCTGTCCGAAATCTGTTTTACGTAAAGTAAAGGTCACATTCGCAATCTGTATTTATGAACGAACGGTAAACATCTAGTTAATATTCAAGTAAATTTGAAAGGAAATAATCAATTTATTTAATTACTTTGGCACTGCTAACGCCTCCAGATAGCCTTCGCTCAGATTTAGCTATGACGTAGCCGCGTCATTTGTACCCAACAATCAAGTAAATTTAACTTGATTTGGTAATGATTACGTTAGAATCCTATTGAATAATCGTTTGTGTAATGTACTTGTACGCACGATTACTGACGATTTTTTATTGCCTACCTTGTATTACTTTATGTGAGTAAACTTTATAATGTCAAGAAACTTTAGTGCATTTTATATATATAGATAACTAAAGGTAAAATAAACTATTTAGTTTAAATACTCTGATAGTTATTCTCAGAACTACACAGTGAAATGATGTCGTATGTTGTGGAATTGATAAATAGCGTTAAAATACCTATTTCTATTTACGTACCTGAGAAGGCTTTCAGTGTCTTAATTGATCATATCCGTTTCCAGGATTTTTTACACACCTACTCTTTACTCTCCATTATGCTTCTTTGTATTATTTGTTGGGATCAGAAAAAACTCTTTTTCGTATCTTTGCGATGTGTATTTTTAGAGTAATAAAACTTATGTCAAGGAATATCGTGCTTTTACGTAGTAAATTAAACCTTTAACTAATATATAAAATAGTTTCATGTTTTAATTTTGTTTGTTTAATCTCGATTTGCATTTTATGTAGTTTCCTACCTTCATCGATTTTTTTCTTTTCTTTCGAATTTTACATTACACATCTTAAGACAATAATCCGGGTACGTTTAATTACATTTCAAGTATTACAAGCAGGTTCCACTTATATAAGTTAATTGTCAGACGTTTAACAGCCTTAATTATAAATTAGCACCCAATACTTACGATTGACTGATAGCATGATTGCAGTAACACGAAACGCAGTGTTGCATTCATTAGCCTACATCTGGGTATTATCATAGAAATAGTTTCTATTTAATTCTGTGATTGATATTACGAGCGTGCGGAGGCGTCGGCCGGGGGCGGCGTGGGCGGCCGGAAGGAAATCGTAACTTTCGGCTTTTCACAGCTGTGAACATCGATTCTTGCGACCATCAACTTTAGCAACTATGACGTGATCTGTCAAAGAGTTACACCGAAAATTTAAACAAACATTATATAAACTTACAATAATTTCCACTCACATGTCTAAAGTTGTCCATGTAACATGTTACATTTAGGTAACTCTGAAAAAAAACTGAAAAAATTATAATAGTATCATGTTACGATGTACATTATCCGATATGGTACCCATTGAATCTTTTATATGATTAGGTGGATAAATATACAAATTAAGAGAGAAGTGCAAGAATCCTATGCTTGCCTGCAGGTGCCTAACTTTGTATATTAGTCATAACTGTTGATCATCTAGTTAAATTGGTAAACGTGGATGAAATTTATCTAGTATTAGGTCCATACTGATTTCGTTGACTATCAAAACCTTGAGACAGGAATGCAGTAGGGCAAGCACTCCACTTTTGCTACATTTTTTGAGATTAACTTGAACCATAAATTGACAACATATTTTCTATTGGAATTTTATAGGTACTGCGTGTATTTTGAACTAACCTTCTCGATAACGTGACGTAACATTTGCGCATTGGATAACCATTCGTGCTTGCCTTCCAACGTAGTGTAAATAATGTCCCTAATGAATCTATGTCGGGAAAAGGTCGAACCTGTTTTGTGATACGCGCTGATACGTGCCTACACATATTGATTTGATGAAAATTTTGTCTCTCTAGTTCTTGGTACTGAGCTATTTGTGTCTCGATTGTGCGGTCACGAGCGATCTGGATTCGAATCGGAATTTCATTATGTCAGAACTATGTCCCAAATAACGACGTAATGTCGCAAATCAGTTACGGTTTACACAAAAGGTAGATATTCAAAGTGCAATTCGGTAAAGGAAACATTGTGAAGTAACCTGCATGCAGGAGAGATCCAATGAATTAATTCAAAGCAGTATTGCATATTTAATTTATATTTTAATAATAATTATTCATTATTATGACGTAAATGTATATTATGTAATTAGTTCTTGCATAAGTATTTATGATTCCAGCTTGGACGCCGGTGTGGGACTAACACTTTTCTTAAACAAAATATATCGAAATTGTCAAAGTATTATTAAAAGGGCTTGTTATCATTTTATTAAATTGATAATATGTAGTTTATAGTGTGAGAAATTGACAGAAGTCAAAAGGTTTCGTTCGTTGTTCGCCATTCTCATAAACACTTTCTGTAGCGATAGCTCGTATCAAGGTGTCGATAGTGTCCGTAATAGACCTGCAAGTTTAGATGATGACCGCCTAGGCCTATCTCAATCTTTATGCATGTACACGGCGAAATATGGAATTTAGTTAGGCGATACAAATCATGATAAATGTTTGTTGTGTTCGGTGTTAAAATAAACGTACGGTTGAACGTTTTATTGTGAATCAAGTATTTCCTCAAATTCCTCCATAAAGCAATTTATTGTGTTTCGGTTTGAGGCGTGGTTGCCGCTTATACGAACTAACTTATGTCCTCATGGGTAGAAACGCGTTTGTGTTCTACGTCAACCGAACTTCAATCGAATCAGAGGATAATTACTAAAGTCCAGCAGAGACCAGTGACCACATATCATCAAGTGAATGCTCGTTTGCTACTTTTATACGAAACTAATAGCAACTACTTGAAAGTAAGTGTTCACTGCAGCCCATTAACTCAAGACAACAAATTCGAGAAGGATAGTATAACTTGAAGCTCGTGTGCTGTTTGAAGGAGGTGTCAAGAGTCTCCGAAATCGGCGTGTTTGTGTGAGGAGAGTTATGAAAGTGGAAGAAGCTAGGCAAGTATGTCAGAACCGTGCCATTTGGCACTCGATACTCTCTGCCTACCCCGTTAGGGATTTGGCGTGAAGATATGTATGTATGTATGTACATGATCACTTTGTTGTCAGTTGTTAGTATCATCGTAAGAAAACCTAAGCCTTAAGAGATGGACAAAAAATCTCCAAGATATGTGACTAGTAAGCGTAAACTAATTCGCACTTGGTTAGCGCAACACTCTAAAATCTAAATCTCTGTGAATAAGTCTAGGGAATCGAGACAATAATGCTGTTGTGTTGAAAAATACGTTAACAAACATTTGCGGTATTTTATAATCACGTAACAAACAACCCAATAACGTAATAAAAGATTATGTGACGGGTGTCAGTTGCTTCCTCAAGACGAGGAAGTGTGGTCAGCGTTGCGCCATTAAGGTTTCGCGCCGGAATTCTTTGATATTAAATAACACGTGTCAAGTATCTATGACGCCAAGGATATTGAGCCTATTAGGCTTCTACTGTCTGTGGAACTAATTGTTGAGATTCATTCATTATTCATGACTTCTTTAATATACGTGATTGCCTATTTTGTTGAAATTTTTTGAAGTATATAAGTAGCAAATGACACGCATGGCGCAATGGTCTACCCCGCACAGGGTCAAGGTTCATTTCCGGCCAGAGAGTATACTGTATGATGAATTTGGATGTGTGTTCTGGGTATTTGTTAATATTACCTTATGAACACCTTGAACATGTCCTATGGCACACGTGACAGTGGGATCCTATTCTGAAGATATGAATAAAAACTTAAAAAGTGTTATTTATTTATTTTTTCAACGCATATAATTTAGTAATTCAGCCCGGAATACAATTTAAATCTTAGGTAGAATCTGTTTTGATATTTAGACTGTTGCAAGTTTTGCAATTTCTAAAATGTACATAATAAAAGACATAAAAACATCGTGTCTTTAATTGAATATCGGGTTAACCACAAATGCTTTACTGCCATTAGGGACTAAACTGTACTTCCATTTGGACTGTGATTTTTGGTAAAGTAAAAGTAAGTTAAAATCACCATGACGTACATCTTATTTACATTAATTATGACAATTCCTGTTGAGTTTTTAATTGAAAAATGCTGCGTGGCCCCTGAACTTCCATAACACTCGTAGGAGGGTCAAACTAGCTTCGAGGTCACGAATTGTAGGCCAAACCTGCTCACCCACTCAGAAACCAACGACTTCCATTAATGGCCAATTACAGATGGATTTTACATAACGAATTGAATAAATAATAGCTAATAAATTTGTGGCTGTGTCAATTTACAAAGTCTCTTAGAATATGGAAGAAAAATGTGAACATTGTTTTTCAGTTTCATTTCTGGCCTTAGATATTAAACCAAAATAAAAACAATGTATGTCAAACGACAGTATGTTAGTAAATAAAGTTTTGAGATTAGGTGATAAGGCGTCATATACGTAATAATATTTTTCACAAAAGTAAACTCACAAAAGTAATGATAAAAAATAAAATTAAAAAAACTGTGGATTTGTCTATGACTCGGATGTATCATGTAAATAAACCTTGATCATATAGGTAATAGAAGAACAAAATCAATCGGATGCGCCAAAACTTCCCGCCAATTCAACCGCCATGACACAACCCAACAGACTACGAAATCCACAATGAAAATAAAATCTCACGAGCAGAAACGAGAGGAATGTTCACGATAGCTTTGCCGAGTATAAAGTGTACGTACGTACCTGTTACTTGGAATTCGATGTAGATACGTTGGAACCGGTCCCGTCAGCTGACAAAACTGAATTACTAAAATGGTTGCCGTTGCCGCGCAGACTGATAACCTAATCTTATCCAGCCTATTATACGTTTCTATTGTTTGTTTATTAGAGATAGGTAAATATAATCGTTATAATTAATCAGAGATAAAAACAAAACATTGTTGAGAAGATCATTTAAGTGACACAATTATAATCCTGAAGATTTGTCTTCAGGATTATAATTGCTTCTTTGTTTTCTAATCTGTGCTGTGTTAATCGCAGATTTATAGTTTTACAACAACGTTATGGTGATTTACTTCAATATATCTCAACATAATATCATAAGTATCATCGACATCTTCATTGTTATTTTCCTTACCTATATGTATCTGTGAATGTATCTGTTAAATCAATAGACTATACCTACCATACATTTAAGATTTAGGAAGACCGAATTGTATTAAAAAGCAAAAACAATACAATTTATATTGCTAAGTTTCAAGTACAGTTATCGATCGTTGATGAGTTTCATTCGAGTACAATGCTGGCGTTCTGGTAAAGAAGCTTTGACGTCATTGTTAGAAATTTAATTATTAGATATCCACTATCTACTACCACAACTCCTATGTTATCCTACCAAACTTGAATGATACCATTATCTCTTTACTATCGTCACCTTTCCCTTCTCTCTCTCTCTCTTTCAGTCTCTTTTCAGGACGAGAAAGGTTTATGCGAACTTTTAGGTCATTACTTTAGTCGATTACCGAGTCGCACCAGAGCCAGCGCGGAAGACTATCGCCTAAAATCCTTCCGATAGTGAGAAGAGACCTGTTCCCACTAGTAGGTTGTTATGTGTCCAATCAAATGCAAATTGCTATACTTTCGATATTTTTATTTAACCAACTTTATATGCGTATAACTCCGAAAATAACAAAGGATTTGAAACTGGGACTCCAATTTAGAGGCTAGAGTCTTATTAGGCTTTCACTGTCCCCATACGCTCGAAGAGTGCTAATGTTGATGGCCTGCAAAGATGAGTAAATGCCAATGAAGATCAGGCCATTTTAGAACTAAATCATGATCAGATTCCATGTTGCAGACTAAAGTTGGCTTTATCTTTAGATGCGAGTGCGATCAAAATAATCACTGGTTTATATGGCAATCTAAACGATTCTATAGCTAATACTTCCTTTTCTAGAGTAGGTGATCAGATAGAATCCATAGTTCAAGTTTGTAGAAGATATATAAACAGATAATTATTACAGGACCGCTATTTCTAAAATGTAAATTATCTTTATTTAAAAACATGAAAGAAAAACTACCTACCACAACTTATTACATGAGCGTTTTTAAAGACGAACCAGTTAAAAACACGACTGAAGGCTAATTTATTTAAAGGCCTTGAATTTCAAGTGTGACCCCAACAGAAGCAATAACTACCTTAAGATATAACTAGAATTAGCCTTTTTGAGTCTAAAAATGACCAGGGTCTTTAATAATGTCTTATTTACCAGGTGGTGGGACTCGTTTAGTTCGACCGAGTTCGACCTCATAATCCTCGACCGGGAAGGTATTACCGTCACCCTCACAATCCTCCGTGAAGGATTGTTGTGTTGCGGTTTGGAGAGGCATGGTTGCTTAGCTTAATATTTTGTAATGGAGTTGTTACTAAATATAGCATTAAAGATCTATATTTATCGGTTAGTAAACTTCAAATAATATCAACCAAAACAGTCATGACTCATGTAAAACGAGGGAGCGGCGCCTAGATGATATAGTGTCACTACCATTGAATTTACACTAGAAACGTAATTTTACAAACAATAACAACGTTGCAGCATTTGGTTGAATTAGGGTATTGTTGGACCACAAAATACAGAGAAATTTATGTTATAAGACTACTAGAGGACACGGCAAACGTTCTGACAGTAACGTTTAAAATAAACGTAAGTAAAAATTTAGGTCTGAATTGAGATTTAAACTTTCTTATTTCTTAAGTTGAACCAAATTACATAAAAAGCAGTTCAGTCCTTTCAGTGTTAATCCCGAATATACATCGTGACGTGAGATTTTTATATATAAAGATGTACATAGATCAGCCATTCGGGCTTGTACAAAATTATAAATTTTTCGTTGTAAGTTTCAAATAACTGACGCTCACTTCATAAGTGACTGTTTCCGTCCTTAGGAGTAGGGCCTGTTGCTCTTACTAGCTTCATAATTCCTCACCCCATTGCATTTATACAATCCTATTCAAAAATTGTCATAGATCTCATGGACAGCTACGTCCACTCGCGTAGTCTATAAAAACAGACAATCCTTTGAACATTTAGGTACAAAAACTTGAGTGAAATTTACCATGTACCACTTTTATGATCAATTTACTTATTTTCCAACACATATTAACGTCCGACTCATATTGGCATCCGACGGTAGGTTGTCCCAATTGGGACATATTTGTATCTTCACTTTCTGGTCACGAATGAAATTATTTATTGAACAATTGTTATTTTATGTTCATTACATTATAACATATTTAACATCTTGTCGGTATCATCATTTTTTTACGTTTATTTTGTATGCTGAGCAGTTTGGGGATACTAACACCACCGTTTCACAGGGTATTCTTGTCATAGAGAAGAAACGATAGTCATAGGCGAAAGGGACTCCATCATTTATCTATTTTTATTTATATTACCTAAATGTCATCGAAAGGACACATTATGTAATCCACTCCCTTAATAATTTCTCCTCGTGACCACATCCACAATATACGGGTTCTTGCATCTGGCGTAGCTGGCAACGGTTTTGCCAAGTGCAGTCCGTCGCGCCTCGCTGCTTCTAGGGGTTACGAGAAACCGTTGGAATTTAAATAAATATGTCGTTATTGCAATTTAAAATTAGTAAAGGAAACATCGTGCGATAATAAACTTGCTTAAGATTTCAAAAAAACTCAAGTATGTGAAGTCTACTAATTAAAGTCTATGGCCGAAATCTTTCTGGTTTAAATGGCTTTTGACATTGACTTATCAAATGGATTACATTATCTAAAAAGGGGATAGAAGAAAATTTTATTTAAAAATAAATACACAAATATGATAAGAAAGCGGTGACCACTTTCTTACATATTGTTTTCTTGGAAATCGCTAATACCTACGTAGCCTTTTGAAGTAATGTAGAATTTAAGCAGCATTTTAGAATTAAAAGCATTCATTGTGGCCACACGATGATGACGATGAAGGATGATTAACAATGCTGATCAACCGCACCTTCTATCATTGATCAGCTTTATCTTGCCTGCTATGACAGGGAAGTAGTCAACTCGATCTGTTGAATCTAACGATTCAATCCAATATCATAGGTAATCATACCACCATCGGGTGAAATGCAAGCTCGTTTGATACCTTCATACAAAAAAATCCAACTTCTTTCTAACCAACCTGTTGAGCTGAGTCAGAGAAGTCTTACGTAATTAAAGTTGTCAAACCCGTATCATTGTACACACCATTTGTAGATGTTACAAAACATTACGAAGTTCCCGCCAATAATCGCACTAATTATCTGGGAACGTCCATGTCACTGACTGGTATGAATTAGGGATGGCGTTCTGGTATCAATTAATCAAAAAAATCGATGTTTTAAATTCAAAAGATTTTTTAAGTATCTGGAGATGTGAATCACTTTTACGTATTTATGTCGGATACACCAAAATCGACTTTTATGTTGCAATCACAAATCATTATGATGTGTCTTTATACATATTTCTAAGATATATAATAATCTTGTTTAATCAATGAACTAAAAAGCTATTTATATTTAAGTTTTCCCTATAAAATCATAAAAAAAAATAGATTTTATCGAATTGATCTTCTAGTTTTAATTGTTTTCCAGTAGTTCTAGGTTAATTACACTTTTTGTAATGCTTGCTTCGTTTTGAATCAATTCGCAGCCCGATTTTTTCGAATCGCTATCCCTGGTATGAATTCCACTGTCTGAGTAGGGCTGTAAAACTACCGGACGATTTAAAGTCAAGCAGAAATCTAAATAATGAATTTGGTTTTTTTCATCCGGGTCTGGGTATTTGACTTATGTTTTATAAGGACCCTATTGACACCGAAAACCTTTGTGTAAGACTATGAGTGTATAAAGTGTTACAATATTATGTTTAAGAAATAGATAAGTTAGGCTTTTCATCTAATATATAAAATTCTCGTGTCACAATGTTTGTCTTCGTACTCCTCCGAAACGGCTTTACCGATTTTAACC
>DWNR01001157.1:0-16009 GCA_018250455.1 Polygonus leo
AAGTTTTGTCTTTTAGTTTCATCCCGTGTCGTGTATAGTCCAGTCATTTTAGGTTTTATCTGCGGCAAAATTCCTAGTAAGCTAGATTTTGGTATACAGTTTTATTACTGCATTTTAAAAAAGATGTGAACAATCGACATTGATATCGTGCCGGCTAAAAAAGTTTTAAGGTTCAAAAGGTCACGAAAATCAGTTTTTCGCGAATATCTCGCAAGCTATGGCTCAGAGGTCAATAAAGGTCATTATAAAATTATTTGTCATGCGATTATCTACAAAAACTGCCTCTTGCATTTTTCTGTAAAATCAACCATTTTCGAAGTAGAGCGCTGAGAAAGCGAGTAGCACTCACATAGCGTATTGTATTTATTACACATCGATTCGATTTTTCACATCTTCCTTAAAGCGTTATAATAAAAGTGTATACCAAAATTCACCTCACTAGGAATTTTTCCGCAAATTGAGGTTAAAAATACATAAAATTACTGGGCTATAGCCAAGAATATAGAAATACTCGAACCAAATATATTGGGCACCAAAACCGAATAATTCGGCCGAATACGAATACTGAAAAATATGCCAGCGCATCTCTAGTTTCTACCATAGTTAATGTTTTGCAATCGTATACAAAATCTTTTACTTACTTATCAATTCACTTCTTTAATTATAAAATGTAAGCAAACTCGTAAGATGTTGTTCTGCCGGTAACGTTAAATTTCCAATTAGAAATGAGATCTGAATCCAATTAATTATTTTCTCCAAGTTTCACATACGTACAAAATTTCATTAAAATCAGGGCAATATTTACGGAGTTTATTCCTAACATCGATCTTGACATGAGTATTTTATATATAAAGATATTAATTATGTGTTAGTAATAAAATAATTGTATTACTTACAAATCCGGCTAATCCAACTAAAAATAGTGTGACTGGGAATGAGACCAAGCAAATCAATGCAAGTTTCCAGCCTTTGACCAATGCCATCGTGACTGCGCTTATGAATGACGCCTGGTAAAAGATAAACGTTGCTAACTTCTCGCCTATGCCATCTTCTACTTTAACAACATCACTGAAAGCAGTTAGTAGTATCATTGAATGTTGGTCGTGCAGACATCACTACTTCACTTATTTTTACTATAAGCCAGGCGTATAACCTCTAGAAGGTAATCAAAAGTTCAACAAATTCGGAACGAATAGTACGCTGTAATCTTTACCACTATCACTATTAGTAAAATTGCAAAAAATACGTTTTTGCTGGGACTAATATATACTTACGCTGCCATTTTCGCCGCCACATCTCCCGTTTGATGTGTATCAAAGTATTCGAAGTCCTGGTTCAAGGCTGCTTTCAAATATTCTTGACGTATTCTGTATACCTATGTAAGTAAGGAAGATAAAAATAATTATAATAGTAAACCTTCGATTTGTAATGTAGATAACGTACTAATTATTAGATTGAAGGTAGGCTTTGGTTACAGACAAAATCTGTATATGTATAGCTTGGTTTTCGGTGAATTAAAAATCGTGAAAAAATTAATACTCTGAAGAGATGGTCGAAAAATATGAAGGGTGTGTGAAAGTGATATCTAGCAATGCGCTTAGATAGCGACTATGGCCTAAATCAATCTTATTTTGAGAGCACTTGCGCCCCCAAGCAGGTTTGTCCAATGTTAGTGTCGACTTTTGTTTTTACATTTATTTGTCGAACGACAAGTAAGTAGTTTGTATAAGAGTTTCAATGCCGATGTTTCTCAGGCGTAGAAGACATATTCATACTAATATTATCAATGCAAAGTCTGTTTGTCTATCTGCCTGTTACAAGTAAACAGCTAAGCTGAACCATATCGTATCCGCCATAGGAGCCGACAGGTTATATCGGACTATACAACCGACTAAAAACTAAGTCTAGCGCCAAAATACCGTTCAAACGTAAGATGGAAAACGCTAGTTTCACCGCAATCTACAATCTACATGAGATGATGATGATGATGATTACGATGGGTATGTTGGGGTGCTAGGTGAGTTGGTAAGACATGTTTATTGGTGTGATGGGAGTTATCAGGTATAACAAGAGTTATAAGAATTAACAAATCTAGTATTAAAATAGAAAACAATGTTAAAGATGAATGATCGATATTTCGATTGCAAAATAAATAGTTTTATCATATTGGACACAATTATGACGTCCTTGTGATATTTGATAAGCAAAGTTGTGTCTACTTTGTTTTATTATCTTATTTAGGCACATGCTTGATTTGATAAAATGCTTTTACACGATTACATTTGTAAGCTTTTATAACTTTTCATATTATAACTTGATTCATTATTTTATGAAGATCTCAAGGAATTGAACTGTTCTATTCGATTAATAACATTATCAGAACTAAGAGATAAATACAATTCTGACACAGACAAAATAAGGAAAACTTAAAAATGGGATATTTGATCGAATCAAACATAATTTATCAAGGATTTTACATTATATTAACATAAGGACTTCATTCTTAGTTTTAATTATTAAGTTGTATTAATTATGAATTGAACTTTGTATTTTTGTGACAATAAATATTGCAATATTTCCAATGCGAATTGTTGAATTGATGTTGTTATGAATCGAATTCGTGAAACTCTTTTCTAATTAAAAGCAATAAGTTTATTATTATTGATACATATTATTGATAGTATAGATTACCTGATTATAAGCAGAAATATTCATTAACATCGTTGCAGTGTAGGAGAAGAACACCAATACCACTCCAAGAATACTATTGTAGATTGCAAAGTCTCTCACGGCTCTTAAAAGAGTTTCATCATCAGATATTCCCATGCCATAGAACACCATGCTTTGCAGTAACGAAGAGAAGATAAGAGTGTTGAACGGCAACGTGATTCCACAGATTATAGTAGATATTATTGCCAAGAAGATAAAAATTTTATCTTTTGTCGTAGCATATCTGAACTGCAATTAAATGATTTTGTTAAGTACCAGCAATTGGCAATTTAGAGCCAGGTGGGAAATCGTTTAGTTCGACCGGGGAGGTATCATCGCCACCCTCATAATACTCCGTAAACCAATTTTTGTGTTGCGGTTTGGAGAGGCATGGTTGTCGGCTATACTTATGCATGAAGCGAACATCTTTGTTCTCAGGGGGAGCAACGCATCTGTGATCAAACTTAGGTATGATTTAATTGTGCTAGGGATGATTACTGATGTCTATGGGCGGCAGTGACCACTTATTATCAGGTGGACCACATATATGAGGTTGACCACACCCCTGAGACTAAGAGGTTCACCACAAAAGTATTATGTCACTGATAATGAGGCGGAGGATTATGGGGGTGGCGGTGGTATCCTCCTCGAAGAATTTCATGATAATACTAAATCAAATTAAAAGTAGCAGGTATATAGAACCCTTGGTGGTAAGCGGTTATAACCACCATTGGACATTTATAAATTGTGCTCGACAGACGCGATGCTTCGTAAGATGATAAAAATTTCGTCCCATGAAGTGTTGCTACTCATGAAGAATAAATTGAAAAGCTTGAAAAGTCCTTTAAACGTAAATACAGTCAGAATGTAACATTGCTGCTGCTGCGTAGTGGAGATTCTATTGTAGACCATGTATTAATTAAATTGGTTGGTACTTACTAACGTGAAAAATGATACACTGGGAACTTCATTAACTGGCTTTTCTTCGGGAACGGAGCTGAAACAGAGGATAAGCGTAATTAAAATCGAAGGTCATCCAGTCCTTTTTTAATATTGCAGCGATTATTTTGTTTTGATACTTATTTAGTGAAAATTCTAAAAAAACTTCAGTTTTTTTCTTTCAATATCTTTTACGGCAATTTGCTTTAATTTTAACTGTTTTATTTTTAGTATATTGTGGTTATAGTGGCCATGGTAACTATTATATCTTACGTCGGATGATAGAACGTGTGTAGAATTTACGATTATGGAGTTCATTACTAATGTCCATGGGTGGCAGCAACCGCTTACCATCAGGTGGACTTCAAGCTCGTTTGCTACCCTTATATTGTTAAAAATCGGTCAAGTCTGAGTCAGGCTCTCACACTAATGGTAGATATGCAATTGCGCAGATTGTGTTGTAAGGGAATATATACCTACGTACTACCACAAAAAAACTACGAAATTACCAATTCTTTGTATGGGGAACCACTTTAATTATCAACTTTTTTTTTTACGTATTTGTTTCTACAGCACATTTTGTAAAAGTTTCAGGTGCCTATTATGGTTCAATATATACAATAAATACAGAGAAAAACGAGTTTCTTGTATGACGACCTCGTTTTATTTTTGACTTATTTTCATTTTAGTATTTGTTCGTTTCTATATATTATTCAGGTTCATGAGAACCCTATGATAGATGGCAGAGGAACAGACTGTTGTACAGCGGAGTTTTAGTTTCTCTTGGCACTGGGGTTTATACTTAAATACCGGATATTTTCAATACTGATATCAATACTGTAATCACCCTGTTACGGTATTAAAGACGTGCTCACTTGAAATATCAAATCATTAAAACACTCAATATTTTCATGTTATTGCTTATTAGTTGGGTTGGATTAATACTCGACTAAAACAGTGTAGAGAACAATACCAGATGGGCTTAATATTGCCAACTATTTTTTTAAACCAAATATACCATTTGATTTGAAAAGGTCTCTGACACCAAAGGACAAAGGACTTTTGTTCGTGGGAAGCGCAGTACGCTGTAACTCTGACACTATGTCTAATGAGGTTATTTTAATAGTTAACGCGCAGGCCTATATCTATATTTTATGACCAATAATGTCAACTCTATTTGAAACCGATTAACAGAATGCCCGACTTTAGACACAATTCAGGTTCATTCATCCAGTTTTCGCTATCGAAGCCGGTTATACTTAAATAAGGGGCGAACATCTTAATCCTCAAGGGGAGCAACGCATTTGTGGTCAATTTTAGGTACGCAGTAATCGTACGCAGGACTGATTACTAATGTCCATGGGCGGCAGTGACCACTTATCATAAGGTGGACTACATGCTCGTTTGCTACCTTTAAACCATAAAAAAATATATTTAAAAACATTTTCCGTGCTTGAATGGAAACCCCATATTAAAAGGTAAAATAGCGAGGCTTGGTTGACTATGCTATTATTTGACTTTTAGGTATATAGTAATCTGAGCAATAACTGGATTTACGAAGATGAAGAAGCCATTTTTCCAAGAGATAAAGACAGACTCTTCTCCAGACTGGACAAAACTTTGCAATATAATCTTAAACAACTTAATCAAACCAAGTTACTCAAATTTGATAAAAATTGTATATAAAAAGAAGTATTGATGTTCATGGGTTTCTTTATTAATTCGAAAATAACATCTAAATAAAATAATAATTACCTAAACATTGTGGAAATAATGACCAAAGCGACTCTTTCTCATATAAAAATAATTATGAATTTAGAATTTGAGTTATGTGAAAAAAATTCACGAGAAAGGACAGAAGGCTCTAGATTTACCTAAAAGCAAATTGATGTCATATTGATAAGTGGTCATACGGGGTTTCGTGTCAGAGGCCGAGTGGAGTAGACAGGAGTGAGTTGCCAGAAACGCAGAAATTTTAAAAATATTACAAATTGCGGGAATTATTTAGGTACATCTGATTTATCGTATAAAGGTAGCAAACGACCATGCAGCCCGCCTGATGGTGGTTACTGCCCACCTGGACATCAGTAGATATGATTGAATCATAGGTGAGTTTGATCACAGACGTGATCACGCCTCTCCAAACCGAAGCATAAGAATTGCTTCACAAAAGATTATGAGGGTGGCGGCGGTACCTCTCTGATCGAACTACACGAGAAGTATCACTTGGCAACTTAATCATGGTATTGACACTAATCAATACCCGTATTGAAAATACCAAAATAAATGCTTGGTTATAGTTCCTGGGGACCGGTACTCCGGTACCGGTATTGGAAGTCCTAGTTTAGTAATTTAGTACGGAATGATACCAACAACAAACAAAATGATGGTGAGGACACTTCGTAACTATGTTTGTATAATTGCGAACATTCAACTGCAAATATTGCCAATGAATATATTGACGTAGAACACAAGCAATTGCCCTAATTGAAGCATACGGGACTTTAATTAGTTGAAACTAAGATTACTAATTTTCAACAATTATCGTTGTGTTTTGCAACATTTTACGCGCTTTCAACCAATTATGGTTCGAAAGCCGAGCGTATAAAAATATGGCAATTTCTTTGATGTTACTTGGCGAAGGAGACTATTATTCTTTAAATCTAAAACAGTAGTTTTATATTGTAAGACCGGGATATATATTTAAGTTTAGTTTCATTATAAAGGTACAATACATTGATTTGTCAATTGCATACTAACAGCATAAAATACACTGCTCATGCAATTTCTTAAATATTTTAAACACATTCTATAAATATGTATTGGGTTGGAGCAGGAAAGTTCGTGGTAGTATATTTAAAACCATTATTTTTTCCATTTCTCATATAGGTAAATATCTTATACATAATCAACGCTGTCTCTTACAAGTCTGTTTTAATCTAGAAACAATACGTCTTTTCTAGATTATGACAAATATTTAATTTAAATTTTGCCAATGTTATCTTCTTAGATATTTATATAAGTAATGGATTGAGCAATAAGTAATTCCAGGTCAAAAATGTAGTCCTAAATCTAACATCAAGATACTATAATAATTAGGCATGGAATTATCTCATAATTATTATTGCATACAAAATCCTACGAATCTTAGTATACTATAACTACTCCGTCTATATGATTGTTACTGCTAATCTTTATATACAGCACGAATTGAATAGGTAATCGTATTAAGGTAATTAGGTACTTAGTACACGTCCTTTATTATAAATAATTATTACTTTTTCAAAAACTTTTATCAGAAAACGTGCGTATTTTATCAACGTTTATTGGCAGTACAAGGTCACAGGAACATTTGGTGTTACTGGGTTTGTATTTGACCATCTATTTTTAAATTCGTTCTGTACGCGGTGCAACAAGCTGCTGAAAATTAACGCGATTTTACAGGAAAAAAATTGTTTAAGTACTATGCTATTGTTTTATGTCTCATTTCTTGCAGTTATGAAGAGGCACCCGTCACACATTATGAAGTAAAGAAAAGGTTTTTATTTTACATTTATAAACATGTATTTGTGTAAAAGTTGCTATTAGAAATTTGAAATATTTGTTATATAATATTGTAATAATAAATATTAAATTCCAACCATAAGAAATATACGAATAAACTAATATCTAAGGGTAATAAAATGTGTTATTGTCTTACCTTTCCTTGTCATTGTTATGATCTCTATTATTTAAATCAAAACTTTTTGTGTTCTTCATTTTGATGTGTTTCGTAACTGCACTCACTTATAACATAAAATTATTTCTTATGTTCACCATTGATATCGATTGCGTTTTCACTACACGTTCAGTCGCAGTAGTCGTCAAAGATGGACTATCAGTTTGATAGGAGTTATCATCGATATATAGGTACGTTTGTATTATCCTGATACTTAACGTTACGTTTTATAATAGGTACCTTTATCCGCTTTCCATTAATTTATCTCGGATATTTTAATATATTGTTACGTATATTGCTGAAATATCTAGAAACTGCATTAGGACACGCTACGTGTTGTGTTACCCAAACTTGTGTAATTTAAGGATTCGGAATACCAAATATTGAATCATTGATAGTTTCGATATTGTGTAGAACAAACAAAAGGAGATTGAGCTATCTGCTCATCAAAAATTTTTGTATTTTCGAAATATCTATTGACGCCTAACGTTCGATTTTTTTTCACAATGTTACAAACTGGCTGAGGACACAAAAATCTGCCTGCCGTAGGAGATTCTTTCGATAGATTACCTGTCTGCATTGAAAAAATATATTTCTTTTTTAAAAAAGTTTCAGTGTTTCAGTTCCATTTCATTATGAATGTCCAGTACGAGTGACGTTGCAAAGTAAAATACAATGATACAATGAACACTACATTTTTTGTTAATTGAACATGACGCTGCTTTTTAATGTCTGAATTGGGAAACAGGTGCTTCATTCAAGATATCAATGTAATAAAATATGTATAAATTTATCTAATCGTAAACACAACCTCATCCTGATTATTCATTACCCAGCTTTTAATTTTGTTGTAGACTTCCTATCGTATTATAAGTATGTCTTATGATAATATATAATGCAATTAATATGATATGTAGACAATCCTACTAATATTATAAATGTGAAAGTTTGTTTGTTTGGATGTTTGTCCGTCAATCACGCTGAAACTACTGAACGGATTTTGATGAAATTTGGTATACAGACAGGGTATGAGCTGACTTGGGTGATACGATACTTTTTATCCCGATTAAATGCTCCCTTGGGATAGAACTGGAATCTTGATAATCGTCAATCACGCCGAAAATACTGAACGGATTTTGATGAAATTTGGTTTACAGACATAGATTATAGGGTACTTTTTATTTCAATTAATGCTCCCGTGGAATAATCGAGGAATCTAAAAAAAATTGACCAGCTCTCTCTTACATGACGCAAACGAAGTTGCGCGGGTCACCTAGTTGTACATAAAATATATTAATAAGGTTAAACACTGATACACCCAATATTTTTAAAAGAGGTATATTATTTCTCAGTTACAAGATTTGTGTTGAAGTAACAAAGCTTTTCGTTTACTCTTTGAAGTCGCTCGAAAAACGCCAGTGGGGAAGCGGTCTAAGGCATCGATTGGATTTCAAAGGTCCTTTTGAACTATAGACTCGCCACAGCTTATACAGCAGATAAATCAAATATAATATTCCAATTCTGTATTGTTTTTACTTTAGTAATTACAATACTGAAGTAAAAACAAATATGTACGCAAATTATGAAAATATGCTGTTTACCCACTTGTAAGTGAAGGAAGTTTCAAGTTCCGATTCGATGATGCTACAGACGTGACATAAACTTTTTACTTATTTATTATTGAACTAATAGGATAGAAATTCTGTTTTAACCATAACCTCAATATGACCACTCTGGCGCCACCTTTTTTTATAAATTGATTGATGAATTGCTATCAATTATCATTTTTTAAAAATGTGAAACATTAAGTGATGACATCAATATTCAATAATCTAACTCCAGAGGACCGGAGGACCGCGCCACTTCCTAAAAAAAAAACAGTCATCCCTCGGAGCCCTAATTTGCCATGGACCTTAAATGGTCTAGTTACACCACTGCGTCCTATTACACATTATAATACAAATACAGCTAAATCAACTACAAAAGGATATAATAAAACACAATAAACTTTGAAATTTCTCTTTAATCAATAATTTAAAGCTTACAGGAGACATTATCTTGTTTGTTAACGTAAGCGCATCTCATAACGCGGGCCACCGAAACGAAAACCAAACGCATTCGACAAACAGAAATTTCGCTTCTATTACCGCTACATGAGAACAAAAATCGCGTGCGCGCATCTAATGCGGCACACTTGGCAGTCGCAAAGGAAAAACATCAAAATACGTGTCAAAAATACGACACACAACTCAAACACAGTCATACAGAGTGCATGCAACTGAATCATCCGTCCGACACACACACCACACAGTCAACCGCGCTTCGCTGTTCCTGTAACTTTAAGTGTCATTTTTCGGTTCGCAAGGACATAGCTTTGTTTGATCGGCTGCTGAATTTCTATTGCGACTGGACGCTTAAAACAATCTTTCAAATCGACCTCTTTAACGGTTAAGTCTTTTGCGTACACAATTAAAACAAAAGTGACAAATTAATACATTTTGACTTGTTTTAAAGATGACCATGAGGACACCCAAATACCACGAATCTTCTTCATGATGCTGCCAATTGTAAAATCATTCCTTTTTCATTTATATAAGTACCAGACGTAAAAAAAGACCCTTAGAATAGGCCAATTCCAAGCACACAACGTATTTTAGCGTCCTCAAGCACATCATACTGGTAGCTCACTAATTTTATTCCAAAGGCCCACGGACGGCAATGACCACTTACCATCACTTTAACTTCATAAAAGCATAAAAAAACCCACTTGAACCGAGATTTCAACGATTTAAGTAACTTATCGCATTGAATACGCAACACTGAACCAAATTTTCAGGCCAAAATCATTCAAAACGTCCAGTCCAAAAAAGAAAGAGCCAAACATAACACACATTCGAAAAAACTGAATAGGATTTTGAGCCGAGAGCGTCTAGAGACAGAGCGGTTGGACGGTACGTGTTTTACGCTATTGTCCGAATGGGAATACACAAATACATAATAAACAATACATAATAATTGACACATAATGTTCCTATTCACATCTCGAGCTCGGCGTCGAAAAAACAATTAAAAAAAACACGAAAAGCCGGGGACATAAACAGTTACGAAGGGGACCTCCACTCCATCTCCAACCAAAATCACCCAAATATTTCCAGAGCTCCGTATCCACGACCATACATCAATAACCCCTCAGACGCGTTACATATCGTAGTACCTATATCTTGTTACGTAAACATATTGTTATATACAGTACGACCTATGGTATTTATACCGACGTATAATTTATTTGTATTTTTCTGAGAGTTCTTTGTTAAACAATTTCAAACCTTATTGCGTCAGCATAAGAATCGTTTTGGGCTGAATATAATCATTGTCGACCTTTAGTATCATATTTAAAAAAGTTAGGTCATACGATACGTCGTACTGCAACAAAAATGCTGACAAACACAACCGAAGACTTGTAAATAGATATATAATACATGAACCAATAAATTGGGCAAGTTCAAAAGATCGTGCGTTAAGTTTCACTTATAACATACATTCCAATGCTCTAGAAATTTCCATTTTTCATAACGGTCCGGGCTCAGAGTTTGATCAAATTCTAAACACCTTATGTCAGTACATGAATGTTATGAAGATATAAATAAACTTTTAACTGACATTTAATTTTTACCACTTTAACTAAGTGATTTGTGTAGTAATAAAATAAAATGTTAGGGTTTCATACTAGTTTTTATACTTATAGTGTTTTTAATTGCTAAACTTGTTTTAAATTGGGGAAAATCATCCAATGTACCAATATTTGTCCAAACAGGTGGCCAAGTATCACGATTAACCCATTTCGACAAAAAAAGATCATTATTATTGCATTCAAAACATTTACAAAGGCCAATATTCGTTATTTTTTACAAAAAATCAACGCTCGATCAATTAAACTCACCCTAACAAATAATCATACGCCATGTCAACATACAAACGAGACACGACAAAAGAAACGCTTGAATAGGTACCTATTTCGTATATTTCTTTGCTTACTATATGTTGGATTCTGACGTAACTGCATTATCATTATCACACATAGATGAGGCTGCTAGAGCCAGTGCTCTAACTGCTTTTTAGGGTCCGTACACAAAGGGTAAAAACGACACTCTATTACTAAGAGTCTACTGTCCGTCTGTCTGTCACCAGGCCGCATCTCATGAACCGTGATAGCTAGAGTTGAAATTTTCATAGATGATATATTATTTCTGTTGCCGCTGTAACAACACATATTAAAAACAGAATAAATAAGTATTTAAATGGGGTACCTATACAAGAAACGAATTGTTTTTTACAGAAAATGGTACGAAACCCTTCGTGCCCGAGTCCGACTCGCACTTGGCCGGATTTATTAACGATTTTGATCGATGTGTTTATTGAAAAATGGTAATCTACAATAGCAGGTTGGCCTAAAATTGTTCACTCGGTCTACAATATAATAAATTTCCCAATAAACAATTTTTTGCCCATTCCGGTTTTGAAGATTATTATTTTCCAATTACGAAAATGAAAAATAAGTAAAAAGTTGTCATAAAGAAGTTAGGCTAGCTAGGTACTAAGGTTCTAGCAGCCTGTATACTTCTTACTTTTTCCCTAAAACTGATAAAACTAAGATAACGTACCTCTTCCAAAAATACATTACAGGTATTATGATTTTTTTTTCATATTGAGCTAATACAGTCCACATAATCAACTCATTAGTTACTTGTGATAATGCAAATTACGCAGTTTTCCGTCGTGTTACTTATTTCATTATGTTGCGCGTGCACGGGCGGTTTATAAACGACGCGGTTAAATAAACGCTGATAATCGATACGCGTATGATCGGCTTATAACACTCAACTGTCGATTCTATGATTCATTCTTAAGGAAAAAAACAAATGTTAACATTTGTTTTTTTCCTTAAGAATGAATCAAAGTGTTTTTTTTTACATTTATAACTCAAATATGTTGTAAGATTAATAGGCAATGAGGCGATTATTTTCCCGCTCAAAATTAAAACCGCCAGTGAGTTCACGCTCTTATTAATTATTATTTTATTGTTATTGGGCAGGGAGCTGTCGCAGTTTCGAAAACAATTTGAAGCGCCAAAGACCACAACTACAATTTCAAATTCTGTAAATGTAAGCAAGTCGTTACTAGATAAAATCGATACATCCGAGCGAATATCAACCGTTATCTACTTAGACAAGCCCAACGGTGGGAATAAAAAATTGTTTCGTTTCTCAAAAACAGTAAAATATATTCGTCAAAAAACATACACGACACCGATTAACATTAACACTCCACTGCTAACATTAAATTACTAACCACAACCAACGTCCCACCGCTGGGCCGATGCCCACACGGGCGCGTGGACCACGTCGCCACGCTGGTCCAGCGCCATGAGCCCTCGAGTCTCCACGACTTGCCCACATTTAACTCTACCCGTGCTTTGTACATCGCGTAATTTTAACTACACAAATGAATACACCAAACTTTTGCTGCGACAGCTGCCACCGGGCCGAGTAAATTTACGGTATTTCGTCTATTTACAATATAGCCATTCTCTAAAACGTAGAATCGGATAGAGACAATGGCTTATGTAGCCACAAATTCGATATCGCTCATTTAGGTCGACTAACTCATTTTATTGTGTATAAAATTTCATTTTTACACGACTACGGCGAAAACAAAAGAGTGTTTATGTAAGTTTGAGTGAACGTTTGTTATGCTTTAACTACTCTTCAGATTTTCATGAAATGTCAAATGATTCAACGCTATACTAATTCGAGCGACAGAGGTGCTATTTTTAAACAAAATTTAATTTATATAGACATTTAATTTAAAACACAACTCCAATTTTGTGCTCCTGATCTTAAATAATAATAACTTTGTCACGTATTGAACAAGAAATGATAACTACTCATTGGGACCTATTAATGATTCTATTCACCAGATTTAATTTTATCAATTCCAATGTTTTTAATTAAAACAATAAATCCTGTAGTTTGCAAATCATGAATCGATTTGTTATTATAAAATTAGACGCATTATAATACACCATTTGGAATAAAAGGGTTTGAAATAGCAATTTCAAGAATAATTTTAACATAGGACTGATTCTAATTAATTTATGTTACATGAAAATAGCAACAAATTTTGCTTTGAACATCCAAATATATTTATGTACTTTTAAGTCTATAGGTACTTTCATAGTAATCAAGCGTTATATAGTGAACATTTTATTTATTTATAAAGACAGACAGATCAAAATTACTTGCGACAGATAATTCCCGTACTTTATCTGTATTTTTACCTTATTACATACTACCCTTTTATTCCAAAACAATAGGAGAAAAACATTTAAATCCGGACACAACCATTTCCGATATAATGACGTCACTGGGTTCATTTGGTTATTTATAAGTCTCCATCACTTTAACAACAAAAGAGCGTTACATAATGTCACAATTCTGCGCGGGAACAACAACGGCCTATGTATAAACACTGATTAACGTACAGATTAATATTAGTGATGTGCCGGATCTTAAACAATGTATATCCGCGGATACGGATCCGAATACGGATATTTGGTGTCAAGGATTCGAATCTTAACTTTCTTACTCAATCGATGTCGGTGCGCGTGACCTTCCTAGAAAAAAAAATTAGGTATAAGATCCGTAAAAGGTCCGCCAAAAAGTCGAGGAAACGGTTCTTTTCTCTCTCTTAGATTTCCACGGATACGAATACGGATATCCAACACATCACTAATTAATATATACTGACTTTTTAAATACGGTAGATAGAGAAATTGATAACATACCAATATTTATTGACACTGCAGTTTTTCGTCGTAAGAATATGAAAATCCTTTAGATGATGTAGCGAAGTGGCAATTTACCAAAAAAATTAGGATTTATACTATTCATATTGAAAAATTGAGAGAAACCATATAACGTGAGAGAGGGTCTTACAACCGTTTTTAGCCTGTTCTTATGGTACGGATTTGCTGGAATATTGCGTATTGGAATAATTACATTTAAGCAGGCTGATTATGTAATAAAATCTAATGAAATTTAAGTTAAGTCTGTCATAAGAGAAATAAATCATTTCATATTATTTTAAGTAATATCCTTAAAGTGTCAATAAATGGGTATCTTTCCCTATCTATTCTATTATTATTTCAGCCTTTGAAGATGGACAAATTAAGATTAGACTATGTTTGCATCTAAAAACATTTTTGAAAAAAAAAGAGTCCTTCTAACGTCTTGTAAATGCTGCTTCGGCCGTTTTTGTTCACGCGTTCTCAATTCAAGTTAAATAACATCCGACATTCCTTTAACAACTACATTATATCTAAAGCAATATAATGTACATTTGTCTTAATTGATCATGGATGGGTTTATATACAAGCCGAGTCTCAGTAACCAACGTCCACTTCGTTATAAACGCACCCAAAAAGTAATACTTACATGTTTTTCAATCGTTGACACATATGTAATAATATATTTTATGACTAAGTTCGAAAAAATAGTGCCTCGTAACAATTAAACATATCTTTCATCCGAACCTATCCAATTCACGAACGGGGATGAACGGAGGTGAAAAAGGGGGTATGAGTTAGCTCGCGTACAACAACACATACAATTTGATTCTATTAACACTCGTGTATATATCGAAATGTTGATTCACCTTCTTCTCGCTCATACATTCACGCACCAAATTTGGACTCTCAACTTTTTACACATTCACACTCGCACACCACTCGTTCCACATCCCGACATTGTATAATAATTCGCACAAAATATATCGCTTCAACGCCTCTACATCTTTCTGTCTAACCACCGCTCATGCCCCCACCACGCGTGTACGTAAGCGTGCGCGGCTTCACGCTCACACATCAAGCGTTTCACCCCCGTTCACCTCCGGTACAACGCGAGCGCGGTCCATTCCACACACCTCCATCTTCGGCTTCAGCTACCCCATGTCCCCCCTCCCCCGCACGTGTATACAGCCGCTGGCGCGTCGTCCAGGGCTCAGTTGCGCACGGGCGGCGCCGGCGAGTGGTGGTGCCGCTCGAGGTCCTCCAGCGAGAGCGCGTTGGGCACATGAACTGATGGCAGCTTGCCGGCGGACGCGCGGGCGAGCAGCTCCGGGGAGAACCATCTCGCTAGTTGGTTGTCGCCGCCTCCGGCACCGTTACCGCCCATTTCTATGGAGCATACGTACGTCTTGATTACCGGACACCATAAAAGCAATATTACGATTTCAATAAAATAATAACTAATGATTAGTATCCCGGCCTAACAATAACACAAAAGTCTCTAGGCAGGCAATCTCATAACATTTATTTAACGTACGATTATCGGTATCGTAGGTACTGCTATAACATAAATAACCGTAGATCTTAAATTTTAATCTTCAGCAACATATAATTAACGTTTATATTTTAGACTAATTCCACTCACATTATACAAAATTGCCTATAACACAGTTTTAGAAAAACATCCTTAGAATACCCTACACGCATATATATTTTTTTTTAATTGTGTAAAGGTATCAAACGAGCATGCAGTCCACCTGATGGTAAGTGGCCACTGCCGCCCATGGACATCAGTAATC
>DWNR01001158.1:0-16006 GCA_018250455.1 Polygonus leo
GAGGACTTAAGCTTCTGATTAGTACCACGAACGAATTGTCACATCTATCAACCTATTTTATTAGCGATTCCATCACACTGTTCAATATTTAACTCTGTTCGGATATTTCTGTATATTTTGACCATAGTACATGCTTTATAAAATTTAAATATCTGCCTATTATAGTTCAAGACATCCTTGTGAAAGGACGTAAGTCGTTTGCGAAGAAAAGTTAAAAAAATTAAAAATAAGATATACGTTAATACGTAGATTACGTTAAGTGCTGTATTACCTATTATATATTATAGTACTGATACAAAATAGACCTAAGTTTACTTCCAAGTGTAAATTCTGTGCTTCTACTTACTCTTTCTTTTTGTATAACGTACCCGACGAAGTCAATCAAAATTATAGTTTTTATGTATAAAATGAACAAAGAAGAAAGATGGGAAAGAGAAAATTATTTCTATAAATCTTTAATGAAAACTCATAATACGTTCGATGAGTGATTGTTCTCATTGCAATAAACCTTTCGCAGGGATTTCGCACTGCATTGTGTCTCCCATATTTCCGCATTGTTGAGCTACAAAGTACCACGTTCTCGATACGATCACCTAATATTTTACTCGAAATATCAATTTATTTGTCCGGCAGATCAGTCGTGACACGCTGCCTTGGTCATGCCGTCCGTATCCAATGCTATGAGAAATATCTGGACTAGTTCAATGGTCATCAGATTGTCAATTACACAAAAAATGAAGGGAAGCTCGATTAATTTCTTTCCGTTTGTATTCATCAGTCGTTCGTTCCGTTCGTGTCTCTGACCGAGAGTTTGTGCCTCGTATACGTTGACTACACGAGTTCAATATGAAATAATAGATTGTACTTGATCTTAAATTAATTAATGTGAGGTATGTCTAATAAATATGAGGGATGAGATAGCATTCCACTTTATATACCAATAACTCTGTTAAATTACGTTGGATCGTAATAGACGGACAGAGATCGTAAAATAACTAATGTAATAGGCTATCACAGTTGCATTTCAGGGCAAAGGCCTCGCCTGGTGCTTGTATTACAATTTTATTGTGTACTTATAGTGAGATCTGAATAGATTTATCTTGAGTAAATAACTGATATAAACATACATTGTTCAGATACCGAAAGCAGTATACACTACGGGAAAACAAGACACGGCGGGCAACTGAGACTTATTGCAATTGGACGCGTGATAGAGGGACCGTATTCCGTCCGCTTCTCGACACTTATGTCTATAAATCTAAATATAAAAGTGTATTGCGTGCTTGTGATTTAAAAAAAATAAACTAAATAAGAACCATTTTTAACTACGTAGCTTTTTAATGATACGAATGCATAATGGTCTGTTATTTAATATGTTATTTAAAATTGCGGGTCTGTGTTATTTAAAATTTGCGTTGTCTGGGTTCAATATGGTATCAGTTGAAACATTGATACAAATTTTCGGAAATTTCGCTAAATGTTTACATGTTTTAGTGTAATATTGTTTATACCGATTTTTTTTAATTTACCATATATTTCATTAGATTAAAACTTTTTTCAGTCGGTGAGAAATAAAGCTAAATTAAATTAAATTACTACTAAATTAAACTCAATTTAAATAAATATAACATAAAATTAAACAAAAACCGAAATTATGCAGGATATATCATACATTACCAGGATATCCTTCCATAAGTGTACTAATCTATGAACATAGGAACGTAGGACGTCTGACAATTCTCTTACTAGGTGTAAATATACGGCTAATTAAATATATCCGTATAACGTTGTTAAGCTTATAACTAAATAACAATACAAAAGTAACTGGATACGTTGAATGAATGTTGAGGTTAGATATTACGATTAATGCTTGTAGGTCAAGTTGTCTATCGAAAGAATTTACGAGAAATTGGCTATTGTGTTCAGTGTGCTCATAACTCGTAACAGCCTAGAAGGATTGCTCTTTAACCCTGCCTCGCTTCGTGATGTCGCCTCGACCCCGGCAAATCTGTTTTGCCCATCATAATCGTTGTTTTCAATTTACGGTGGCTATCGCTCATTGTATGGGCTATTAGTCTTTAAAACACTACAGCTTAAAAAAACAACTTAATACTCGCAAAACACGATATTTACTACCTATTTGCATTATATCTATAATGAGTGTATGCTTAGCTTTGATGTGGAAGGAATGATATGTAACAATAGACACCCTTTCAGTCGCCGGTAAGGTACGAAGTCAAGGAGATAAATTTACGCTCAAGATACGCTCAAACCATCATATAAATTACATTAAATAAACTCAGAAGCATTCCAACATACACGGGAAGTATGGAAACCTTATCAATAAGGCAACGGGGAGTCTGATCATATCGGCCGTCGAGCTCGGCAATATCTACACGATACAGAGTTACGAATAGAAACGAACATGACATTGTTCGATTATCGTGACTTAAATTGTATCAGATTTATTCAGATAATTTGAGATTGTATCTAGTAGCGAATAAGCGAGATTTTATTAAATCAATAATTTTAGCGAACATGAACAAATTGAAATGTAGTATGTATTTATAAATATATTATAAATATTACCTTTGTTTTTAAAATATCAGTAATAACACAAAGAATATAATAAAATGTATAGTTGACTAATAATTGAATACATATTTCGTAGGTATAAGATTTGACTATTTGTCATCTACTTTTTAACGAATGATTAATAATTAATATCATAATGTTTAGAAACCTTAATCGTAGATTCTATAATTGTCGGTATCACTTTGGAATTGTCTATGGTGTTGTAAATCTAAAGACTGCTTCGCATTAGGGGGCCGTTTTGCTTGTAATGTAGCCTTTATCCTAAATCCACATATGGTTCAACTTTGCTGGCACGTCGAACACAACTAATTCAAAATTGTATTTTGTATTTTGTGCAGCTGCTGTTCGATCTGAAGGATCACTGCCGTAAATGGCACACAAAACATTCTCAATTAGTTGTAGATATAAAGCTTAACTAATCATTTTTTTCATACAAAATTGGTTTCGTATTTCGATGAGTTACATTGCTACTTTATATCATTTGTATTGAATGCCTATTGGCCTCTCCACCATTGATCGTAAAAAAACCGGTTTAACAAGAAATAATGAACGCAAAACAGAAAAGTTAACACCTTGTCTTCCAAATGCCTAGAAATAGAATTGTACTTGTATCATTCGTTCATTAATGTTTATTCAGGAAATGTTCAGTTATTTCCTAAGTACACATCTTACAAATTCTCTTTAGTACCTATTACCTATTTTTGGTAGATTAACTTAGTCTCTATATATTGGAATACAGATATGAAATTTAAACGAGTTAATTTATTTGAAACATGAATGTTCTCCAATAAAAGACATTTATTTAAGTGTAAGGGAAAATACTTATTTAAAAAAGGAGCATTTCAAAAACTAAATAACCCAACAAAGCATGAGTTCCAAGGGTCAAAACGGAGGTGGTACACATTTTTGTAGCTTATTGTTATATTAAAGCAAAAAAACACTAAACTTTTATATCAAACTCGTTTTTAAGACAGTAACATCACAAAAAGTTCAGTGACATCAAAAGTTTAGTGAGTCGTGAACAGAGATGGTGTTCAGGAAATTGTCATTTTGTAACTTTGTTCCCACCATAAAATTATCTAGAATGTGATTAATCTGTTTATTATACTCGCTTCAGAGTTACATACACTTTGATCTGGATAGTGCAAACGCCGTAAAATTAAGTTTGCATTCCTCGCGGTGTATTCTTATTGACAACTTACTAAAGTACGTTTTCTTTTATACATGATAGTAATCTAATGTAAGTACATTAGATTACTATCATGTACCAACCAAATATACTATATTATCTTGTTTAAAATAGCTAAAAGATGAAACAGAGTATTAACTTACTGATATATATGTAAGAATACCTTATATCTACCAGTGACAAGGTTTTAAAATAGAAGACTTAGGGTACATTTGATAAACATCTTCATCATAAATGCTGGTTAAATTTTTAACTGAAGTGTGATAGTCGGTCAGGGACTAACATATATTTTTAAAATATCACAGGAATATGCATTCATTGCATTTTATTTATTAAATTTGTTTAAACTCTATGTAGCTAATATAAGAGTATGACACAAAGAGCGGATTTAATGCTACTCGTAAAAGCATTATCTGTCAGTCAGCCTAATCCTTTGCCTAGATACTTTCTAGGTTTGTAAGAATTTGATAAACATCAAATAGAATTGTACTAATAAAATAATTATCGGTAACTTCTATTAGTTCATGGAAGTTTGTGTGCAAGTTAGTAAAAACCAATTTTATTACTTATTCGATTACTTTGAATATCAGGCCAGTCTAACCTAAATTCAATATATTAAATTTAATGAATATTCATAATTTCGTAATGTTTAAGAGTATTCATAGATATTGTTGATTACTTTAAAATGTTGTTATAAAGCACCGTAATAAAATTATTATGATTAATAACAAAACTACTCATATTAACGATCGTATTCGTGTTTTCTTCGTTATTTTCAATTGTTACTATTTATTATCTAACGAACAATTTTCAAGGTATTTTACGTTTGTTACACCATTCGCCATACAGAATATATAGTCTCTCTATGTCTATCTAAATGAGTTTTGTATTCCTATTATATTTTATCAAGAACTTACAACTTCAGCATAGGATGCCTACAGCTAGTGTCATTGCCTTGGGGCTATCGCTACGGAGGAAAATTAATTAGGGATTATTAGTCAGCCGCCTTTATTACACGGGTAACATTCCTGTATTGCCATCTTTTGCGGCCGTTTATCGATTTGCATAAAAAATGTTTAAAATTATTTTTAATTTTCAAGCAAACTGTTAAAATGGATATATGCACATTTTCAACGTGCCCTTTATGACATAAATATATACAAAAAAACTGTCGTATTCATCGTGCCCGTAACTTTATTTTTTTTACAAAGATTATGTTTATTCCTTTTGATTTCTAGAACGAAAGATTGGTCTAATTGTCATCAGATTCAAAGATAAAAACAAGGATGTGGTGGTTTAGATATCAAAAAATGATTGAATTACTTGTAAATTAAATCAGTGGGACTACTTTTAACGATGACCAACACTTAAAAAGACATCCGTTTCTCAACTAGTTTGAAACGTTAACGTTGGCTGACCAGATTAGAAAGTTATTATCGACGATCTAGATCGAGATAAGGTTTTTTCTGTAAACAACTATTCTTCTGACACTGTCTTCTGATAACATCTTTCTTTGTCCTCACGTTCTTGTGAACTGGAACGCTGAAAAAATCTTTTATATATTTGACTGTCTAAAGCCAAAGTAACGTACTTATGAAGGATAAAATAATCAGTTGTCGGAATTATATTTACGTTTTGTGAGCAATTTTGTGTCTGCACGTCTCGTGTGTGTTGAAATGAAATAAGTAGAATTACTTGTTTCTATGTGATGTATAATTTTCATTGTTTAGGTATTAAGTATAAGTAAAGGTTGAGATAGGTGTAATTTATTTGAAAAGATAATTAGAAATTTTAATGATATAGATTAAGCTACTTAGATAGTCATCTCGCATGTACTGTGATGCTGTATGTAATGATTAATATGTATACGGTATTTAAACAAAAGCCAATAAAAATATATGATAGATTCGAGATAGCAGCACGAATTCAGATAAAGTATCATTTTCAAACGACAAAGTATCGACACTTAAATTTCATTAATAAGGATCGCTAAGTGAATTGCAGAGTATTGCGTTTACGATAAAGTCGTTCCATAAAACAAGTCTGAGATGTTACAAATCTAATAGAGATAAGTTATGAAATGCAAACAAATTTACCTATATCTTCGGTGATGACTAATGCAGCGAGACCCTCAATTCGCTGCTAGTTAGGTACAAAACCAGTTTGATAGGTTCGCCACAGCTCTAGACAAGGTAAGCGCTTAGTACACATTCATATTTGTATTTATTAGAGAGAGGTAAATACTCCGGGTTGGTAATTAACATTCTATAATGATGTTCCGCTCTGTCGTGGAGTGTCGTTGGAGAGGTAACGGGGAATCCGATCTATTTATCGCTCGTATCTCGGGCAGCTTGAGAGCTATTATCATTAAAATGTTTCTTGTAATAAGCGACAAATATAGAAGCCGGTCGCAATTCACGCGTTCGTTCAACTTATTGTTATTTTAATGATATATGCATGTAAAAACAACTTTGTATTCCGGTACGCGGCTTTAGGGCTAAACCACTTTTTAGCGGAAAGGTACCTTTTTTACACATCTTTGTCGGTGAACCTTATTTTTTGCATTGTTTGTTTGCAGGTTTAGAAATTGTATTAGAATTAACGTAAAACTACAATAATAATAATAAATATTAACCTCATTGTATTGACCTCAGTCAAAAGCATTATATTCCAAAAACGATATTATCAATTAAGTATATGGCATATGGCAACATGTACCATTTCGATTCTGTTTAAAAGGTTAACATTTTAATTCAAACATACATTTGTATATAAGTAGTAGTATATACTACATACGAACATAACAATAAAGCCTGTAGTTCATAACAACAGACATCTCGTTAACTTTACTGAACACCGAAACCTAGATAGCGGAGTCGCGAAGCATAGGTCGGAAACAAATGTGATGGGTAAACAGATGATATCTAGTCAGATTCCAGGCAATCTGTGTAAAGCGGGATGGCTAACGGATGTGTCGAGGTTCAAACTGGGCGCTAGGTTTAGAGTGACAGACCGACTGCTTGTCCAAGCGCCAGTCAATCGTTTAAGCTATTGCCTTAACCACGTTCGCAGATTGCACGGCAGACATATCATCGCTCAGCAAATTTTCTGCTTGTACAGGTTTGCGTTTTCTTCAAATAGGTATACAATGTTTAATATACTCTTAAATACTTATTTATAGTGTGTTAATCTCTTCGTAGTATCTACCAATTACTTATTGCTGATGAGGATGTTAGCGTGGTTTTAATTGAAGCGGAGATAAGGTAACCGAGTAAAAAAATAACGAGTCAAACTCAACGTAAATGTTATTAAGTTACCTTTTACCACTGTTTACATGATACATCTTAAAAAGAAAATAGTTAATGACGGAAAAGTAAGAAAATAAAGAATCTTTAAACTCTTTTTTCATTAAAACCCACATACCTGCCATTAAAACACTTCCTACACGTAAAATATATAAAGTAATTTTATCAGATGATGTAAGTACAAGTATAAATATTTTCTTAAAACACTGATGAACCCTCTATCTTAAATAATTAGAATATTTTATGATACCCAATAGCATCCTGACTCAAATATGCGTCGTAACACGGCCTCCATGCTATCGGAATATAATGAATACGGATGGCGTGGTTCGTTAAAAATATTCCCCGAGTTGTAGGTACTTAGTGGATTTATGTGAATTGCTTTACCCAATAAAGTAAGAGATGTCTCGTAAATCGTTAGAACACTGAAGTGAAGTCAGGCGACACCTAGAGTGGGCGCATCCACCGTTATCCGTAAGGCTTCGAACATACTATGGATTTAAGACAGTGGTCCTTTACTCCGTACTTCGTTCACAGTAATTCCAATTTATTACTTCAATGGTTATACGTTATATTATAAAATTATAAACGTTATTTTATAACAGGTTTTTAAAATGCATTACTTATGTATTAGCTATGAAAGTTTTAAGAAGTATTGGTTTTTTTTTAAATAAATTATTTTTATTTTATTAAACATATCGATTATTTCAAAAGGGCAATAAAAATGGCACATTATACGTTACTTTCCCAATCAAATACTTTCCCAATTAAAATAAGAATGCTTACATTCCTTAACAATACTCATATAAATTCTACTAGTCGCATTGCGTCTGAAATTGCTTTTAAAGCCGCATTGATTTCAAAGTAAAAGCAGTTGCAGCTTGACTGACTCTACTTCGAGAAGCTTGATCGTTACAAATAGTTTACGTTGAGAAGTAAGCATCTATGTCGACCTACAAGCGGGCAGTATCGAGTAGCGAGGCATGGTTCAGTGGAGGCGACGTGTAGGTCAATAATGAAAATTGATATTGATACACGAACTAACCCGAAACTGATATAGAGACTTAAGGTGATTTAAGGTGGCCGCTATTTTATTTCACTTGAGAGGTTTACAACGCTTAATTTTACTTGCATTGTTATCATGTATCTGCTAAATGGACTGAGCTACTCCGTAATATGAATAAGAGCAGGAGTTTTGTTGAAATTCACACAAATGGCACCTCAACAAATTTGGCTGATGGTTATGGTTGACATTTATATTTTTATGTTGCTAATACTATACTAAAATGATGCTAATTAAAAAAAAAACAGTTTCGACAGTATTTTTCGACAGTAGAATTTTGTGTTTGGTTTCATTTAAATCGGGATTTGATTAATTTTCATGTATTACAAGCATTATTTGATTTTTTAATAATTTATTTTATGCATTATGACCAGTGGTGTGGAATTCCACATCCCGAATTCAATGGCGTAATTATAGATAGAATACTAACGGACCTCACACGTACGCTGACAAAGGGTAGGCGGGAGATGCAGCCGCAACAAATACATCCCACACGAAATCTATCCAATAAATACCCAAAAAGCTTGTTCTGCGAGCATTCCGCGTCTATTGTGTTCCTTGCAGATATATCTTGCGTAAGGAACTTGCCATTCGCGCCGGTTATGCTCTCGCTCTACCCACCTTCAAAGACCTTCGACTATAACTATCCGCGACGTCATGTACATTACTGGTCCGGGTTGTACACTTATATCGACCGAAGTAGCGCGGGCAGAAATGGACATGCTGAAAACTTTGCGGTTCGTCAAACAACTTTCGTATATCGACCACAGTGACCGGTTATCTAATGCAATAGTTGACAAATCGCTCAATTGTCCCAGGTCGGTAGGATGTCGGGTTCCAACTAGTTGGGTGGCGGGTTGCGCAACTCGTAAGTTGGCGACTTGAGTCCGTCTGACGAATGCCGGAAGACGTTTAGCTTTATTGTACTTTATTGCGATTGGTCAAACGGAAAGTATTTGTAGATTTGTATTTGAAAGATATTTCCATTATGGGTAATTGAACAAATTCCATTTCTCATATTGAATTCTGTGAATTCTTAGCTTTAAAATATTTACGACTCCTCATTTATACAAGTACCTTTTGTTTCCCTTTAGGTGACGTGTGAAGTTTATGGTTGATAAATGAAGTACAAAATCGGTACATACATTGTAAACAAATACAAAAGATAGAACGAATCGCGCCTTATAAAATAATCACTGAGTTAAACGTTAATACGTGTATAAAATGTAATTAAATTCTCAAATGCTGTTAATGTTTAGAGGAACCATTAATAAGATAAACGGACTTATATTATCGCTGGCTTGTGGATCTCATAACTTACGTTCAATATAAAAATTGAAACATTATTAAAATTGATATTTTTGTCCGCTAATAAATATGTTTTCGAAGGCACAGCAGGGCGTTATTTGCAATTTTCTCGTCTTTTAAAATATTTGCATAAATATATGAAAAAGTTGCGGCCGTTTTGTTCTTTTGTAGTCAAAGTTTTGTTTTTACCTGGCCGTTTGTTGAATTTTATTTGTCATGTTTTCACCGTAATATTATTTAACTTGGTAAATTTTATTCAAGCCAAGACGCCAAAATCATATAACGACAAATAAAGTAAAACCTGAAATTTGAATTTAGCTTTGTGTTTCCAAAACAAAACATGTATATCAAGCATAGTATATGACGGCATCATAATACTTGTTCAATGTTTAAAGAAATTTGTATTTTACCTAACATATATAAGCTACGTTTACCTAATACAGTCGTAACTACTAAAATGAACTCGAAACTCGAAATATCTAAACGTTATCGATACTATTTTCTTAATCATTACAACTTATCGCTAAAAGCAGACACGTATTCTTCTTATTTAAAGTGATTTACCTTGATTTATTTAGTGTTTTACCTTGACTTTGCTACAATATTACATTAACTGGTATACGTTTAACCTCTACAAAACTAATATTTATTTGCTACCTCGTTCTTGGGGTGTGGGCTTAAATATTAGCATTTATTTTGTTAGAATCGGTAGAAAATACACATAGAAGAAGAAAAGAAAGAAGATTCACCTAATTTTTATTGTATACATTTTAATTTTAATGCAAAATAACGTCATTCAAATACACCTCATTCCATTTATTTAAACAACTGTTTTTAAAATGAATATGTGTTGTAAATTTTTATGATGATCTCGACAGTTTGGAAGTGCAGACGTTTTGCGCAGTTGATATAAGATTAGATAATTTAGTCTGAAAGTTTTTTATTTTATGAGCCTTAAAAATACGCTTCTGGTAGATTTACTGCTCAGATTTTGGTTGCATTTTATGGTTATCGCATCTGCACTTTAGCAGATTTTATCTAAAAAGGTTTTTATAAACTGTGTGTGATAATTCTCTACAACTTAGTTGAAATTTATTATAATGCCAGTTAAAATATGTTATAACAATAACACAGATTTTTTTATTGTGTAAAGTAGCAAATGATCATGCAGTCTCCTGATGGTAATCAGTAACCATTCCCAATTACCTAAGTATGATCACAGATACGTTGCTACCCCTGAGGACTAAGATGTTCGCCTCGTATATAAGTATGGTCGGCAACCACGCCTCTCCAAACCGAAACACAATATATGTTTCACGGAAGATCATGAGGGTTATTTACAGCAAAACAAATACAAATACAGAATTTTCGAAAAATATAATTATGTAGTATTTTTTGACATCTAAGCAACTACAAATAGGTTACCTAATGACAGAAGCCTTAACTCAGTTCTTAGGAGTAGCAAACATATCCGGGAACCTTCCACTGTCTAAAAGATAATGTGTTCTATACAAGGTTTTTCGGCTACAAGGCTACTAGAATTTATATAATTGACTGGGTAGAAGTTACGTAGATATTACGTTTGTTGTTTCTAATACATAAAAAAACACAGAAGCGGATAGACTATGGTTTTCAAAGATATATTTTTTACCTAAATTCTTTTGTGTTTTACCTTACCTAATTAGCTATCTTTGTCATATTACAAACAAGTTTTGTATGAATCAAATAGCAGTTCTGGCTTTAAAGGTCATAGATTGTCTCAAATTTCAAACAGAGTTGTAGCAATTTCAATGTAATGAGTACAGTATTTCCATACAATAATTCATTGTTGTGTCCTACGTTAATTGTAATAAGCTTCAACTATATTTAGGCGTATAATAAATAGAATAAAACAACAGGAGTGAGATCAACTCTAAACAGAAGCTACTTATGCGATTCTTGTGATACTGTAAAAACAAAATCTGATTAAATTGTTTTGTAACAATCAACATCTTTATTTTATCACCGACACGTGTTTTGCTTCAAAATAGAGTATGTTGACTCTACAACGGTCGGTCGATGAGAAAGAGTTGGATTGTTGCGAAGTTCTTTAATCAGGCATTATTAACATGAATTTAGGCATAGTAATGCCAAAATTCATTTTATCAATTACCTTTACCTAATTAATTACAATTATCTTCTTCTTATATTATACCTAATATAATGAAATACTTTGACAATTTTTATCCCAAAAAACACAAATATAATACGCAAATAAAAAGGTATGAATTATGAAACAAACAACAAATTATCTAGAGAATTAGCTAATTAGCAGAGCGTAACTAAAATGAAAACTAACATAAATTCAATAAGCAATTCTAACATTAAAATAATTTAAAGCAATACACCGACTTCCATGTACAGTTCGCAAAATGGTGAAAATCAATAACAACAGTGAGATGAAATCGAGAACCGTCGCCAATGTTGAAATTTATGATATTTGGGCTCTAGATTCTATTAGCGGAGCGAAGTGAATCGTGTGAAACACAAAGAAATCTGCGAATCTTAGGGCGAGTGGCCGGCAGACAAGCTACCTATGCACCGCGAAATATTTCTCGAGATGCATCGGCACGAGTGCGATGTGCCGATATCTGGGGAGCGCGCGAGTTCGAATCGTCTATCGAGTCTATGATCGGCTTCGACGAGGGGTCACGCGCGTTAAACGTAAATCAACATATCTCGCGACGGGAGATCTAGCCAAGCATGCGCCCGCCCAACAAAAACTGAATTTTATAGCCGTAACACTACACCTGGGAAAAAAGTAAATAAATTGGACAGCCCGAGTGAATGACCCCGCTCCTGCAATCCCCGGACACACATTTATATGTATTTTAAGGTAGTAAATGTATGTATAAGATAAATTTGTGTGTAGAACATGCATAGTTTCTTTACTTTCCTCAGAAATCTATAATTTTAATAGTACAGATACGCGTAAAAACTAATTAATCCCCAACTGCACTGTAAAACGAAAGTCAATGTTATTTTATACTGTACTTTATTACATATTGAATTGACGGTGATTTCCTGTAAATCATCACATTTGTCTATTCTGATTTTTTTTTTCTATTTTTCGTATCAAATAATATATTTTATGGGCAATATTTATTACTTTGATCAAAATATATCTTGCTTCTATTTGAGTGTACACGCAATGAAATTTAGGTATAACGAAGTAAACTTTTTCTTTAGGTTAGCCGCTGGAGGTGGTAGAACAAGTTCCATTGCAAAGAACCAGTGCGGTACTGCAACAAATATTTCTACTTTAAAACGCAATGCTTTGGTATATTCTGCTCTGATGGCTTTGTTAAGATATACGTACATTTATGAGTCCAACTTACTCTTACATATCGAATCTTTTAACCCAGAAAAAAAAATCATATAGGTAGCGATAACTCAATTTTCCGTAATTTACACTAGGTATATTCCTTTCAGTAATTTATATAGTAAGCATTTTGCGTATTAAATGAAATTTTTATAATAAGTTTAATCAGTTTCTCTTATAACATATGTCATGAACATCACTTTTAAGCCCTCCAGACAATAACCTATGGTGTAAAGCTATAAAAATTTAATACATCCTAACGCTATAAAATCTTGGCTTACTATAAATGTAATACGGCGATAATAATATAATATTCTCAGTGAAGTCAATAAAATTTATAGGAAACTCAATGCTTTCCAAAAATAAGATACTATTTGTTAAAGATACTTGATACGAGCAAAATGATAATGTAAATGGGCAAGACAGGTTATTTGTACGTACAGTATATTATGTGCATTTAAACCGCTATGTGTCGTATTCATTACGGTTGTATTGACTAGACCCTGTGGATCAGGCAACTGTCGACCGACCTGCCTCGGCCGAGTCGATCGAGAGGCGATCTCTATCTTTGCAATCGATTCTTATCGTGACAGTTTTACGCGTCGTGTCGCGATTTCACTCCTCTTGAAGCGTCGCGTCGGGTGCACCGACAGGAATAATGCGTTTCTTTGATTATACTATGCTTACTAGACGTAACAAGACCGTTTTGACTTTTGAGGTTTGAGGAAAACTGGGAAAGTGTAATCACTGTATATGATAGTATGCGTAACTTCCCTATTCTCGACATGCACCTTGTAAATATATGTAATTTGCTATGTATATAGATTATGTAATACATATACTTATATTGCACTATTACGTACTAATGTAAATCGCTACTACCTGTTGAAGGTTATTTTCTTATTTGTGAATATTTAGATGTACACTCCTATGTGAGTATACATCCAATATACACTGTAAATATAAGCTGTTTTCCAGACTAGTGTGATTAAAACATTTTCTTGTTATAAAAAGCTAATTACTCACTTGAGTTATCTACTGCCTCCTAAGTTTACGTTAAATACTTAATTATAATCCTTAATACTTATTACACAATGTTTACCGAGCACAAATTCGAAATAAAATCCGATATTTAATTTACATAATTTGTTATCATTATTTATAGCATAACTATTATTTTAAATTAGGTACTACATAATCTAATCTGCTTGCAGCGGCAAAGACGTTTGAACTGGAGTACAATTGCTATTTTCTAGTTTGAAACGTGTGATAAAGGCAGCATCTATGTTTCACTACAATTGAACGCCTTTCTTATATGGGCGTGGGCGTCATGCAAAGAAAAATGGTAACAGTTTTCTCCCGACTAAATCCTAGTGAGAAAGTAGTTAGATGTGCAGTAAAAATGTGGTGTAAATGTGGTTATAACCGCATTTACGTTCTAATTGTTAGCGTAAACGTTGTGGTGTTTATTGCGCATGGTTTGTGAAATTAGTACTGTGGAATTGATTTCTTGTAGAATCTTTACTTACCCGGAGTAGAAAAATATTTGTTTATTTTACGCATTTTCATGTTCCGCTTGAAGTGCGTGCAATCCATACACTTTTTATTTAAATGACAATAAATATAATGTAAATGTTATAATACGGTTAAAATGATAAGAATTTCCTGGTCTAAAGGTAAAACAAAATATTATGAGTAAGTGAGCACCTGTGAAGTAACTCGTGTAATGTCTTGTCAAATCTTTGGTCAGCTAAGAGTTTTGAAATTACCTCTCATTTACAGCCAGCAGCTGCTAAGTAGTGTAAATCGAAAATATTCATTATCTTGCTTATGTAGTTAAGACGTGTCTATAAAATCTTATAATGGAATTTTGCGGCATCTTAATTACTCTGAGATGTACCCACAGCTTCCTGGACATAAACGTCGCACCTATCCATGATAGATACGTATGTTGGTTTGTTTATTCGAAGTGGCGAGATAAGGCTCTATTGACGCTCCCGATACTAGCCGTCAGGTTGTAACGTACGAGCATCTGAAAAGAAATCTCCGCGCTAAAAGCGTTGAAAGATAGTGGACGCTTACATCCTTCCGATATCGGGTGGGTTCAGACTGGTGTGATAGCGCTAATGAACCCATGTTGCCGTCACACAACTGGCACGGTTTGAACGATGGCGCGGCCATTAGAGAGAAACCCAAGGCCGGCTGAGGGAGGACAGCTCCGGTAATTATATAAAACAACTAACGCTTGTCGAGCTACGGAGCCACTTAGCTCGCCAATTCTGTAGCTTTAGACTTTAGAATACCTGACGCGGAAGAGTTACTGCACTGTTATTGCCTTCGCTTAATTTAGCGGCTCGAATTAGCATAATAGGTATATTTTTAATATTGAAATAAATAGCGAATATAATCCTCATATATTATAGATAGAATCGCTATATGTGATATTTTTTAAATATATGTAAAAAAATGACAATATTATTTTAATTTGTAATGTAAAATACATAATAAATAATTTTAATATGCGATTAGTAAGTGTTACTACTTAACATTTTGCTAAGATTTTGTTGCCTTAATATTTTCTTAATATAGTATTTAATATCACCTATACGTCAAGTTTTTTGCCTGTCTGACCCCGGATTAGTCATAACGTTCTTTGTAAAGCTATACTCGTATATTCGTTTAAAAATATATTACTAGCCAGCATAAATAGTTTTGCCCACCTTAACTTGTCCTGAGAATTATTATAATCCGTCGAAGACGTTTACTTGAATCATCGTATTTGTGGGCGCAAGTATCAATATATATCGATAATTCGAGAACATAAAGGGAATTGAAGAGAGGGTGGCACACGATTAACGATTAGATGGTTCTCAATAACAGTGCTCTCAGCACACTTACCACGATCTCGATTCGAGGTGCTAGGTGAGGATCGCATCGTGATAGCAGCAACAATCTTGTCTAAGAACCGCTAGATTGATAAATGAAAATTGAGAAGGGCCTGTATCTCGGTAGTAATTGTACGGCACACAGAACACACGACCCCGTTTGCAAGACGTTGCGGTCGTGCCTAGTGTTGCCAGGCTGTTTGATGATGTTGAGACGTTTCTATTTCAAACATAGCATCGTTCATTTTGTTTCAAATACGCCAGGAACAAATCGTTTATTCATATAACTTGAAATATTTT
>DWNR01001159.1:0-16005 GCA_018250455.1 Polygonus leo
TTAAGTATAGCCGGCAACCACGCCTCTCCATACCGAAACACAGTAAATTGCTTCACGGAGGATTATGAGGGTGGCGGCGGTACCTCCCCGGTCGAACTACATGAGTTCTACCACCTATTTTGAACTTTCGTTTATGAGGACATTTACAAGCCAGTTAGACAGTTGTGACAGTAGTTAAGCGTGGCCCTTAAAGGCGTGTGAAGTGTGTCATTGCACACTTGAGCGACATGGTAATAGTGTTATTTGTTATTATTAAGTCTTTATACAAAAAATATATACTAATCCATTGGTATATATGCTAAGATTTAGGCATATGTATGTGAGAAGTGCATCTTATAACAATCACAAAATACTTATTATCTTGTTTCAAAACTATAGTTCCGCAATAACTCCGAAATAGTGATAATAAGGTTATATATAAATACATGTATGTTACGATAAAGTTATGTCATAAATAAACGATTATGAAAGTGGTGAAAACAAATTTGATAGGTGATAATGGACGACGGTGATGGTACGACCGTTACACGGACGATTGATTACGATACGAGTATGATCTATACAAATAAATAAAATTGGAGTGTCTGTTTGTAATATGAAAATAACCGCTTTTTACTAAAACATAATGTATGTATACTTGGTACATATACCAAAATATTTTTTTTTACAATTTCTGTTTGTCTGTCTGTCTGTCTGTTAGTTCCGGCTAATCTATGGAATGGCTGTACCGATTTTGATGGGACTTTCACTGGCAGATAGCTAATGTGATAAGGAGTAACTTAGGCTTTTATTTCAGAATTATGGTATATACTATGAATTAGCGGCTTACAGATGCAGACCGAATTCCACGCGGACGGAGCCGCGGGCATAGCTGGTATTAAATAAAGCATGCAACTATTAGGTTCCTGTAAAGGTCTTGTGTATGTTTTTAATATCTGTTATTATCACTTTACACAAGACCTTTGTGCTATTCTCATATATAAATATCAAAATAATATTAAATTTAAATTAATAAGCAAAATTATTGATTGATAAAAACGTTGCCCCGTCATTTAATTTCTGACCCTGACTTTTATTTATAGTGTAATCTGTCTAAACGAAACATCGCTCGTTAATATTGTGTTTAACCTCTTGTTTTCGACATACCTATGTAGGTAATACCACCAGATACTTTGTTCATTGCATATTTAAACAACTAAAGAGAATTGGTGAGTATTATGTAAAGAATGAGTTAAGCGAAAAGTAGGTAAGACTTTTAGGTTTGTACAATGTAATTACATACCAAGTACATCGCATGGGTTTCTACATAAAGTTTTGTTAGCCAAATTCGTTAAAATTTTCAATGAGCGCTTTATTCGTAACTAAGAGAAAGACCATTTAAGGGCATTAAGTATATAAAGGATTACGTAACAAAGAGAAAGACCATTTAAGGGAATTAAGTATATAAAGTATTACATATAAAAAGCAAATCTGTTAAAACTTTTGTATTGTTTTCAAAATATCTCATACAGGTATGTACTTAAAGTTTAATTATGAAAATTAGAGTTTTTAAACAGGGTTGTGATGTATATAATTTTTTGCTTTTAATACAAGACAATTAATAAAGGATTAATAATGAGGACACCAAGTCTAAGTTATATATTGTAGGCTTACCTGTAATATCTGTATCCAGCGGGAGGGCCCAGTTCCTTGGAAACTGGTATTACAGGGCACTTGAAACCGAGGAAAGCTGGAACATGAAAAATATATATTTACTTTTATTTTTGCATTAATAATAAAAAAAATCATCTTGCATTTTCTTTAAAGTATGTTATATTTTTAAATAATTCTCTATTTGAAAATGAATAAAATCGTTTTTGTACCAATCTTGGTTGAAATTTTTAATAAGTAGAAGTAGTTTGGAGAATATTTCCATAACGAATTAACGATTCCTGATTGCGATGACTCCAAGTCGTTAAATTAACTTTAAACGATATAAGATGAAGAAACAATAGTACAAGACTAAAAAACGGATATTCCTAAAATGATAGAAGAAGAAAAAATAATAGGGGACGAAACGGATATTCTTCTTACCTTCAGCGTCACAGTCAGCTACTTGATCAGGCCACTCGCAGCGGTAGGTGTCTGAGCTGAAAGCAAGCCCATCAGGACACACGAAGTCGTAACCAATACCGTTCACGCAGTTCCTGAAACCGCTGCAGTTTTTCGCGTCCCCGGTCTTGAAGTAACCGAATTGGTGCGGGCATTGGTCAGTCGGTTGGGCGGGTTCTGGAAACAGAGGAAATTTAATTTTTACTTATTACACACATATCTTCACGCCAAATCCCTAACCGTGTAGGCAGAGAGTATCGAGCGCCAAACGGCACGGTTCTGGCATACTTGCCTAGCTTCTTCCATTTTCATAACTCTCCTTATACAAACACGCCGAGTTCGGAGACACTTATTAGTAGTAGTTAAAATGATGGCAATATTTAGCGACATGCGCAAGCAAATAATACAATTTCTAGCAAAAAAAAATATATTTTTCATGGCGCCTAATAGAAAATAATATTTAGGTGGCTTGGTAGGTTAGAGGCATACACAGATATATTAATATTATATCTGTGGAGGCATACGTTTGGTATTTGAATACGTGAAGTGAAAGCGTCGACCAAAGGACATATGAAAGACAGTCTCGCTCTATCAAGGGCTGGGGTCGGCGCTAGCAACATGGCCGACTAAATTTGTTCCCATTAAGACAAGTGTAATAATGTAATAATAAACAGTAATTATTAAAAATAAATCAAAATACAGTATGCTGTATTTCGACTCATCATGGCCAGATTCATCCATTTTTCCTAAAAGTTCCTACTTTCATACCAAGTTAAGGAAATTAATTTTCTGCGAGCAATATGAGTCATTATTAGGCATAATAAATTTTCCGACAGGAAAGTGATCGATTTCCTATTCGAAGGCAATTACACTACTATTCATGGCTAACCGGCGTCAATGCAAATGAGAGGTGACTTATGGTTGAGATCAAATTAGTTTTATTGCATAAGACAAACTTGACCGATCTGTTGGTATTGACCTTTAGGCGCGAATCAAAAAGAAACAACGTGAGACCGATGTAGCATAGATACAGTACTTTAGTTTTTATTTTTTAAATAAATGTAGATTATATAAAATCTTAAAACAGTCTAGAAGCAAAAGGATGTGGATGCATTGCATCTTTGATCTCATGCCTTAATGCTATATAACGCATTGGTGTGATCAGTTTGTTCTTTTTTGCGCTTTTTTCTTCAGATGCTAAAGTATTTGAATTAGTATATGAAGCAAAGATCGGGGAAAATGTGTTTAAATTCAAATTAAGTTGATTAGCAATGTCCACGTTAGATAAATAAAAATAATAAATAAACTTACGTAGCGAAGCTCGTGCGAGACACTCTACATCTGTTGGGTACTGGCAGGGGTAAACGTTGAATTTAACATTGGGATTGTAGCGAAGACCATCAGGACATAGTTTCTCTTCTGCTGTGCCATTCTAAAAGATAAAAACATATTATATATCTTCGTAGGATCGCATTTTAGTTCACATTCAAACTTACATATTAAATGCCTCATAAAACAAGAGTCTAATAATAATAAGTTGTTCTAAACGCACAAATTATTCACGATAATTTATTAATGGCAAAAAACTAAGAGAACAACAAATAATACGTTACATCGTAGTTTATTATTTGTAAATGATTATCTATAGACTAAAAGGTCAGAACGATTTAGATGTAAGTATCCGTCAGTTCTGTTTAGGTGTATATTGTGTTGACCCAAAAAATATATACCAAGATAAATGTAAAGAATCTTGAAAAAAAAACGATTCAAATGTGACTTTCATATAGATAACGATGACTCATTGTAGGAATGTCATAGTTGGGCCTTCTCTCTTTTATTTTATGCTGTGTAATAATCACAAAACGGTGTGCAAATCTTCTTAGGAGGTAAATTGCAAGTTCTTACTGTAGATGAAAAAATACGTTATATAACTTAAAAACTCACAAGGCATTCTATGTATCTATCACAACTTCCAGGAACTGCGTATCGCTCGTTCTTCTCGATGCACACTTTGGAGCTGGTGCCTCTTGGAGCTGATGATTGTTCATACTGATCAGCGGGTGCTTGTTGGTATTTGCGACTAAATGCAGCACTCCTCCCACCGAAGTCTGAGATTCTAGTTACGTCTTCATAATAACTCACTGTAGTCGGTCCATTATACCCGGAATTTTCAAATTCATCTGTGAGTTGTTCTACTGCTGATTCGAAGTCCCGGTCTTCAAAAAATTGCGAGTTTGCGAACTGAACTGTAGAATGAATTTTGGATATCATTATGTAATCTCTACCAATTACTCACTTCGATGCATTTAAAAATTTTTCGCAAACATTGTAAAAATAAATTGTTGCATTTTATATGTAATTAAACTAAGCATGAAATTTAAGTTAAAATGTGTACATAAATTATTAAATAAATAGAATAAGAATATGTCATTCATGTCGGCTTTATGGGGCATTTGTAACAACAGAAACTAAAAAAATGTAAATAAAATCTACCAAGTCTACTACGCATAATCTACGGCCCCTGAAGACTTGAGTACTGAATTAAAAAGCCTCGTCCAATGATGAATGTATTCCGACCTCATGTCGATATGCCAGTGATGCCGCCACAGTCAAATCCCGATATTCAAATAACTTCAAAATATTCAAACATTTAATGAGAAACCGAATGTATAAATTGATAATTGACTCTTATTATTTATTTATGTTTCACCTATTTTTCATAAAATTGCTTTCGTCGTAAATAAGAGTGCAAACTCAAAGTCAAAAGATTTTGAAAAAAACGGATTTTTCTTTTTCTAAGACAAAAATGGGTTTTAAAAATTCAATCAGACGTAGGTATTTTAAAGGTCAAAAGCTATTTTAAATTCAAGTTACTCGCAGAAAGATAATACCAAATACATTATCAGGTACATTTGCCAATAGTTGTGTATTTTAATAAGTTGGATCTACAAATGTTACTCATCGTCAAATCCTGATACGTGACTCGAATGAACTCGTCTTGTTCAAAAATAATAAAATGGAATTATTGTCACTGTAGTTTTAGTAAAAATAGTATAATAATAATAAATGTTATTTAAATATCCGTCATCGTTCCGGATATAAATTTGATAGATTTATGTGTTGCATATGAATGCTATAACTTTGAAGATGACAGTAATCTTAATGCAGATTTATTTCTTGTTGACCTTAAATTTGACGGCCATTTTGTTAATTGTAATTGTTTACTTTAACCAGCAGATTTATGATAAAGCGCTTGAAGGCGAAGATGCTATAGGTATGCACAACACAATATTATACTTATTCTTTATAGTATGGAAGTGGCAAACGGGCATGTAGTTCACATGATGATGAGCCAACTATGATCATCTCCAATCAACCTTAAATAGAATTTAAATCATATTTGAGGATGACAACAAATGCATTTGATGTTTGCCTTTAGAATAACTATGAATGACAACCACCATAGGAGGTTAATGAGTTCTTCAGAAAGTATAGAATTAAGTATAACATTAATTATGGCTATAAACATGTGGCTAGTGACAATATATGTTGTACCCATTTAGGTATTATACCTATAATAAAAGAAAATGGTGATTTACTGACCAAATATTAGATTAGAATAGAATAGAGACCGGATATATTTAAAAAAATATTTATTTGATAGATTGTAAGATTACAAAATAATTGAAGTAACTGTCGAAAAATTTGTAATTGGTTAAAGTTGATAAATTACATTTGTTCGATTTTATTTACGATATCGTTTCGTAATGAAAAACATGGATATTATTATTATTCTTTAACTGGGATAAGTGTGTCAGTAAAAGAAGTTATCCTTTTTTATGTAATAAATAAACACTTATTTTACAATAACTAACTTAAGTAGATGAATAGGTATCTCACTTACATTAGGTATTTTTATTCAAATCTATACGTGTTTGAGTACGTATATACCTATAATATTTTCGTCTTTTCTGTTTAGGTACCGGTTTTGGTTAATATTTGATGATATTTAATTATGTATAACGAATAATTTGATCAAGTTGATTGATGTACGCGGATCTAAATTTTAAATTTAAACGATTAAATGACAACCAATTTAATTACACACATGCCATTTTTAAATGTTAAATAGCTTATAACTTAATGTTTTAATGCGTGTCTGTTAAAATCATGAAATACAAACCGAATAGGGATAAATTCGGAATAATATCGTAAAAAAATATGCTCCCGACGAAATAGTCAATTATTTTAAGCACGTTTATTTAAATCAATGCATTGTTTACAATAGGCGGCGCGTAGAACTCAGCGTAATTAAAGAGTGGGAACCTTGTTAGACATAATTTGTTACGCCTTCCTACTATATGTATAAGTAAGTTGCTATCAAATGTTTTATTTTCGAACGATTATTAACGTCTCTTAATATTTTATATTTTTTTAGATTAAAAAAATAAATAAAATACAAAGGTACTTATTGCAAAATAATTTAGTTCTGATCAACCTTGTTATAAGTTAACGATGACCTATTTGTATTGAGATGGGTAAAAAAACAATTTTGAAAATGAAAAAAAAATTAAATAAAGCTTATGAAGAGTGGAATATTTCAAGAAGATGATGAGAGAGATGTAGGTAGAGTCACTTTTCATGAGGTTTGGCATACTTACCAATGGCGCACGCGCACGCCAACACTAGAAGAGTCCTCATGTTAGGACTACAAGAACACGTTCGCACAAGCTTCAGACTCCCAATGAATGGCGCACGCAGGAGTCGAGATGAGCCGACCTTGGGGACAGACCGAGGTATTGTGAAACCTGGTCTCATCTCGCCGCACCTTGTGTTACATCAGGTGGACAACGATACAACGATGACGTATTTCGCGACGGGCGGCGCCGATAAGCTCGAAATTCTTCGTAAGTTCATGTTGTGTGTGCAATTCGCAAATTTGACGAATTCTGCAAGACGTAAGGATTGTTTTACGTTTACAATGCTAATTTATTAGGTATCAAGTGGATCCAACAGATGTCCTCGCAAAACATTCAAATTGGTATTTCTGGGTCTAAACAAAAAGACCTTGTGTCTTGATTTTTTCTGTAGATATTATGTTAGTTACTAAGTAATTCGTCATAAATAATACGCTATATTTTATTTATATTAGTATCAGAGATGTAAAAGAACAGACAGGAAAAGATTAAAAATAAGTTATTTTTCATAAAACGTAGTTTATAGTGACTCTATGCTCCATTTGCTATATCTCTTGATGAGCTGACTTTAAAATTAGCCTGCGTAGACTATCAAATAAATTTAGGAAAATTGATCGATAATGAAAATTGATTGATATCTTTCTAGGCACATAAAAATCGTGTCGCGATGTATGTTCGGGATAAACTCCAAAACTACTGAATCGATTTTAATGAAATTCAGTATATGTGCAACCTGGTCGAATTTAAGAGATAGGATAGTTAAAATCTCGATTAGACCTTAATTTTTTATTGTAAATTTAACTTAATTGACAGTATGTACTACATATCCGTCGTCCGCTATTACTCATAAGTATAAAATATTTTAAATAAAAATAAGTTCAGAGACAGAATTGAATTTTGTTGTTTCAGAGACAAAATAGGCTAGGTTTCAACAGGAATATTTTAACATCAAGCTCCTCTTCTGAAGTAAATGAAGCAACAGGCAGTCTCGTCAACAATGAAGCTTTTGAAGCTTGAACGTTTTGAACATCCCATGCTTGTAACTAGAACTAGTGGTCTTGTGTTCCAATGACCGTATAATGTTAAATACAATGGAGAATTTGGAATAAAGTACGAAACTGTGTGTTTTATTATATCGACACAAGTCTTCAAAAAACATTAAAAAAACTGTAGTCACTGCTACGTGAATGTGTCAAGTACAACATGACATAGAAAATAGGGAAGTAAAGACTTTTTTCAAGCGATGGAACTCGCGTAGTTTGACAGATGTTTTATATACCTACTATGAGGGTAGCAAACGAGCATTCAGTCCACCTGATGGTTAGTGGTCAATGCCGCCCATGGACATGAGTATCTAATCTTTTCCAAGTATGATTTAATTGTTCTTGAGGTAGACCACAGATGCGCTGCCAGCCATCCATAGTCGGCAACCACACCCTCCAAACGATAGAATTATGAGGGTGGCGGTGGTACCTCCCCGGTCGAAATACACGAGTTCTACCACTCGGCAACTAGTCCTACTACTGTTATTTTCTTTCTATATATTCGTCTATCATTCTTGGTTATAAACTAAAGGATACCTTAATTATTTATTTCCTATTTGCTTTGAAGGTATTTTCTGATATTCTAAGTCCACGGTCCATTAACTACGATACTAATATATGACTGAAAGTTCTTACCAAAATCGGATCATAAACACATATATTATTACATCCAAACGTAGATTATATACATCATGAACAAGAACCTTCTCTTTTTCAATTAAAACAATGTAATAAAAATATAGATCCAACAATTCAATCAATCGGCCTAGGTCACATTAGCTAAGCCTACGGCGTGGTTGCCAGCTATACTTTCACACGAGTCGAACATCTTAGTTCTCGAGAGTGGCAACGCATCTATGGTCAACCTTAGGTAACGATTCATCGTACACGGGGATGGTGACTAATGTCCGCGAGTAGCAGTGACCACTTTCCATAGATAGACTACATACTCGTTTGCTACTTTTATCAGATAAAAGAATACAAAAATCTCGCAAGGCACAATTCTAATCATGCAAGAATACTGTCTGTTATATTTGTGAATATTTTTTATGGTATTTGCTAATTTAAATCAGACTGTGAACCTTTCTGCTACTTTCATACCTATCATAAAGAAATCACTACTTAGTGAGTGATATAGCATGTGCAGAACAGAACAGGTAATAGAAATTCTTTAGAAGCGGCATTTTTCACACAGTACTCATCACTTTAGTCACGACAATAATTACTTAGCGAACGATAAATGAATAATAAGTACGTATAATGATAGTGCTTACATAAGGAAGGTAATTGTAGCTATCGTGTCTTATTACAGGTATTAATTACCACGTGTCCGCGGTTCTGGTATCTTCGAGGAACCTAGTGGAGAGTCTAGTTACAATCAGTTATATTTCGGAAACAATTATTTCCGGATCAGTTACTAAGTAAAAGATAGATAGATTTTCCTGTCATTTGGGTAAAAGGTTTGTGCGGTTTCGTAAATGTTGATATGTTACTATATAGGAATTCCAATTAGATTGACACACACACAAAAGTCGTTGATTGTATATAGGTATCTAAACAATGAAGTAGTGAGTAGATAACTCAATAGATAAGACGGAGTTCTCAAATCTAGCGGAGCTATATGTGAATTTGATCCGATTGATTGATGATTGCGAATTGTAGTCACGTAGATAACTGGTATGTTTGTGATAGAGCAAGTGAAATACTAACATACCTACCTAATAGTAAACAATGTCAAAATAATTATTAGTATAAGAGCACGCAAACGAAGCTGTGGTTTAACTGATGGTAATGGATTATTGCCACCCATGGACGGTAATCAACTCTATTTTCGACTGAAGTTCTATTTGAGGCCTACCTCAAAGTTTTATAGGAATAGCCAGAAACCCTCAAACAGAACCGACTGTTTTGTTGAGGGTAATGAGAGTAGCAATGATAGGGCCTTGGGGTACGAGATATGAGGTATCCCAAACCTATTATTTACAATTAAGTGTAAATGTTTTCCCATTGTTGGGCAAGGCTCTCTTACACTAAGGAGGTCTTAGGCCAAAGTCCACCGCGCTGGTCAAGTGTGAACTGGCAGACTTCACACACCTTTTTTTTTAACAATGGCTTAGGTGTTTCGTCATGATGTTTTTCTTCATCGAAATAATTTTGAATAATTAGAGATGCAGGTCTGGGATTTGAATGCAGACGTGAAAGATCAAATTCTTAACCACTGGGCTATCACTGCGTAGGTATATACGAGTTCAATTACTAGGGAAAAAGGTGAGTTCGAAGCTTGAAGGCAGTAAACCTTTTTAAATATGGTATGGTATTTTCCATAAATTGTTCGGAAACCCGTTAAGTTTCATAGAAAGAAAATTCTAAGCACGTTATATCTGCTGTTGAACTTCCTTATTTCCCCCACTAGCTATTTTGTATTCATTAGAGATGTATGTCTGAAACATCTCCGATATGTTTCTGATCCTATATATCTTTAGCGCGATTGCCACTAGCGCTATATTGTCAATGTGAAAATTTGTGATAGTGTCCCGTTGGCACATCTTTGCCACCATTGGTACGGAACCCTAATTAAGTAAGGAATTTCAAAAACTAAAACCAGTTCACTGAAAAATCGCGCTCTTAAATGTTAGGAACTAAAATTACTCACCTGAAATTATTATGTACATACTCTCTAGCATGCGAATGTTTAAATGGTAGACTGTGAAGTCTACCATTTAAAGAACAAGTAACGATATATTTTAATGTATTTAATCCACAGTGAGGTTATTCACAGTGAGGTTCAGAGGATATTTGTGGTCATATGCCGCCTAATATAGCGTATTACATATACCTACCCCACACACACACACCTTCACGCCAAATCCGTAACGGGGTAGGCAAAGAGTATCGAGTGCCAAACGGCACGGTTCTGACATACTTGCCTAGCTTTTTACACTTTCATAACTCTCCTCGTACAAACACGCCAAGTTCGGAGACTCTTGACACCTACTTCAGACAGCACACGATCAATTTTATCATAAAATGTCAGTCTGGGTCTCCCTCGGTATCGACATCCGTCCACATTCGCATTGTACCTATAAAAATACATACCTACCGATAAAATCAGAACCTTCCTTTTTTCTTCGCCGTATAAAACCGTAATCCTTCGTCGGGTAAAACCGTAAGCCATCTTAACAATATTCCGCGCACATAGTCTGCAGATGAACTTCCTTATCTCCCCGTAAACTGATTTGCATTCGTCGCCCCTTACGAGCTGTCGCCGTAATTTGGAATTTTACACGAGTCCCTATTCCGTTGTTCCATTCCAATATAGATATATACTAACCGATTTTATGAAAACATGAAAATGTGAAATTGGTCATAAAATGTGAAGTTCGGTGAGTTTTTTACTAGGAATGTGTAGTCTAGCTACTTATTACGGTTATAGAAATAAAGCCCTATGACAGACGAACAGACGGACGGCGAAATCTTAGTAGTAGGATCCCGTTGGTACCTTTTTGGTACGGAACCCTAGAAAGTAATTTCCAAAACTGAAACCCTATCGCTGAAAAATTGCACCCTAAAACGTCCAATATTAAAAAATTGATTTACCTGAAACTATTATGTAAACATTATTTAACATTCGTAGTCTATAATTTAAAGAACAGCTTACAATATATTTTAATGTATTTATCCATTGTTATTTCAGTGAGGTTCAGAGGAGAGTCGTGGTCTTATGTATCATATTACATATACCTACCTACCTATACTTAATATTCATACCTACCGATAAAATCAGAACCTGCCTTTTTGCTTCGCCGTACAAAACCGTAATCCTTCGTCGGGTAAAAACCGTAAGCCATCTTAACAATATTCCGCGCACATAGTCTGCAGATGAACTTCCTTATCTCTTCGTAAACTGATTTGTATTCGTCGTCCCTTACGAGCTGTCGCCGTAATTTGGAATTTTACATGGTTCCCTACGTCGTTCCATTTCGTCGTCAATATAGGTATAAACCAAGCGACTTTATGTAAACTTGAATATGCTACGTGGTAGAACTCGAGAACTCTTTAGTTCAATCGGGGAGGTACCACCGCTATCCTCCGTGAAGCAATTATTGTGTTTCGGTTTGAAGAGGCGTGGTTGCCGGCTACACTTATATACTAGGCGAACATCTTAGTCCTCAGGGGTAGCAACGCAACGCATCTGTGATCAAACAAACTTAGGCATGATTTATTTGAACTTGGGGATGATTACTGATGTCTATGGGCGCCAGTGACCACTTACCATCAGGTGGACTGCAATTATTGTTTTAAGTGGTTGCTGGCTACACTTATATACGAGGCGAACATCTTATCTACTTATCATTTAAGTAGTAACTAGTAAGTATTGACACCAGCACAAAAGAATATTATTTTAACGTTTCATCTTGACTTTGCGTTGTAAAATAATTCTTAAGTTATTACTTTGGCATGATAATAATAACCTTGTTGAAGTCGATTTGAATTGAATTGATATGTACAATGGGTAGGTCACACGGAACTCAGTGTGGATTATGTTTACTTTTGTTTTCGGTTTAATACAGGTAATAGTTACTTTAAATTAAAGTAATCACCTCATGTTGAATAGAATATATGTCCATGGTATACCCTATCTGACAAAACATAGACTGATGGTGTAAAATTACGCATTGAATATTTCTATTTTAGCGTCCCTGAGAACATGAATGAATTAAAATGTGCACGGTATTTTATTTAGTATTAATATTAATTATTAAAAGTGTAACGATTAATTTTCTCCGCTATGTTCATTTACGGTAAAAAATACATAGTTTTTTATACAGATATGGACCTTCACTGCAAAAATGTTTTCTTCCGTATCCTTAACTTTTTTATTTCAAATTTCTTTCGTATTCCGAAATCATACATACAAAGTAATGTACTTCGTATGCTCTTTTATAATCGCTAAATCACAAAGGTTACGTAGTTACCTATATGATTCATAGTTCACGCGTGAATTACATTATAAGGCGATAATCAAGCCCATATGTTTATTAAATTGTTAGAAATTTCCGTATTTGGATAATTCGTATCGCAAAATCTTACATGGAAAGTTCAGTTGTGCTTCTATGGTTAGAGTTAAATATCACGATTAGTTTATTTTGTAACGCCACCTTATTATTTTGTACTTATAGGGTAACACAAATTTGGATATCTATATATATAAAAGGCAAAACTGATTAACTGACTGACATATCAACGCACAGTCGAAACTCCTGTACCTAGAAACTTGAAATTTGGTACAGGGGTCCCTTTCATGTTGTAAGTGAGCACTAAGAAAGGATTTTTAGAAATTCTACCCCCAAGGGGTTTTTGACTGGTATGCGGACGAAGTCGCTGGCGAAGGCTAGTTTTATATATACTTTTTATAGTACCTTAAGTAAGTGCATACTGGTAACACATTATAAAACAAGTCTACAGATCGCATATCATATGACCTCATATGTGATCTTCATCATCAGTTCCACTTCCCTAAATGTTACTTTTTGTTTCCAAATGCTCGATTCGTTATTTTTTACACCAAAATCGCAATTTGTTTGTTTGTAAAATTTGAAGAGTTTGTTTTAAAATTTGAAGCGTAGGTACCCTTTAAACGAAAAAATATTTTCCAAATTGGTTGGAGTTCGAAAATAGCCAACAAAAAAAAATACAATCAAATCGAGAACATTTTTATTTGAAGTCGTTAAAAAAGATAATTACATTGGCTATGGCTAAATGGAATGATTCCAAGGCACTTAAAAACAGGTATGAAATTTCCCGCTAAATTGTTTCTTTTTGTTTACAAATTTTTGGACGTTTTTTGCGAGAACATGTACAGATCGTTTGAAAGAATGAAAATAATTGTTTTTTAAAGCTTGTGTTCTTCAAGAGTTTATGTGTAAACGAGGTGGAAATTTAAACATAAAATAGAAATGTGCATGAATGCAGGGGAATAAATTAATGCAGTTAATAGTGTCGTTTGCGTTATATTCAAAGCTCCATAGAAACTTCTAGTAAAGTAGCCTTTACTAAATATGACTAAGACTTGACTTATGACTTGGTACCAACGTATTTTTATATCTATACATATCTGTTTGTTCGGGCTAATCTCCGAAACTACTGGACGGATTCGAATGAAACTTTTTTTGGTGTATAGATACTAAGCCTGGTCAACATTTAGAACACTTTTTACTGCGGGAAAAACGTTCATTCCTACGGGAAATTCATTAATATTTTATGTGGCAGAACAACGTTTGCCGGGTCAGCTAGTTCATAATAAGCCACACTTATTAGGAATTGTGCAGTAAAAGTAAGAAATAAAATAAAAGACGGGTAAGTTTAAGATTTTTTATTCTGAATACACGTTGCCTGTAGATTCGTATGAAATTTTCACATACAATAAAGTACTTACCTAATTATAAAACTAGTAGAGCCACTAACTTAAATATAAGTAATATATAAAAGGATCAATAGCAGATCAGTTGCAGGAACTTTGCTAAATCTGTCGATGGCAAGATAAGAAAATGCATTACGACAAATTCCAACACAAATATTTATCTATGAGCTTCCTTGTAGTTATATTATTTTGGTAAGATTCATAAAATATAGGATTTTGATTAGGTACAATCAAAATTGTACAGGTCGAGGGCACAATGTGTTTATTTTTCATATTTATTATTTGCGATAAATGTTGTTAACTAAATTTTAATATTTAAAATAAATATTGGTAACGGTCATCAGTTTGTATTGATAATAAGTTGTATCTGTCACTTTTGTAATCATGTTCAAACAAAATTAAAAAAAATACCGTTTAAAAATATGAGCTCATAGCCCAATTGACAATAATTTCGAGTGCCACAGATAATACTACAATAAATCATAAAATGTTTTTTTTTTTATATAATAATCATACCGTAATAAATACTTCTTAGGATAGACAGTACCCATATTTAAGTTTGTGGCTATACGCATCGATAAATATATTTTCGTAAATGATCACATTGAGAGACTGTTATATGTTTTAAAGTTACAACTAATAGGCTCTTGTTGCCTTTGAGTGAAAACTCACCACATGCGTTTACCATAACCGAACCCCATTATATATTAAACTTATAACTACATAATATGTCTAAGAAAATTGATCTAGTAAAAGATATTCTCGTTTGTGAGGACCTCGGACGCTTCAATTAGTATTCAATATTATTACGGTTAAACAAATTGGTTCAGGTATTAACCATTGTAATTGTACTAAAATGATTTAGTTAGTTTTCTTTTTTCTTCATATATTAACTTAGTTAAAAGAAACTCAGTTTATTCCTAGAACCTACAAACGAGAAACGAAATATCTAAGGATAGTCTAAATATTTCTATCATTAAATATACAAAACATAAGTCACTGGAATAGACAGCCGATACATGTTAAGGTAAAACTAAATGCATATGACTACTTAGAGCTAGATGTCGAACGTGGTGAGTTTAATCACTGTCATTTCAATATAAATATAACTAGCATACACATTATTAAAATACAGCATAGGCCCCATGACACGTTTATATATTCATACTTAGGCAGCTTACGGTATACGATAAACATTTAAATAGGTACCAAATTTGTTACATAGATAAGTAGGTAATATTAAGGCCCAATCATATAAAATTCTTACTTTTGACAAAATGTGCGACTTTGTAAATCGAAATTTAGAATAAAAAATTAAATTTTTCACAAACATAATAATTGGTCAACCAGTTGTGTTTCTAATCCAGCCTAGAGCGACGTTTATGATCTTGAATCATTTACATGGTCTAAACACACTATGAATTATAGTATCCATTATAATATGACATACATTCACACGCAATATATCTTCGCATCGAATAATTATGGAAAATTACAGCTACGCCATAAAAAGTCTAACGGACTCGCTTTTGTTTTTAATAAAGTTAATATAATGACTTAAATCTTTACATATAAACTTTACATCTAATTCTTACGCGGTACATACATGTTTATGTTGAATAAAATGCAATTCAGGAATCCAGCTGTTTATACGTATATTCCTAGCTATCTATATTTTTAAAAAATATGTGTTTTTATTATATATTAAGCAAATCACACTTGTAAACGTTACAAAATAAAATTAGCTTATATC